>PVIA01001631.1:0-262823 GCA_004024845.1 Tonatia bakeri
CATGGCTAAAATTTTGGATTAGTCTGTGGTCTCAGTCCCCTATGTATCAACCAGTCAGACCTCACTTGTCACTCCAGCTTCATTTGCTTTCCTCCAAAGAGAGACTTTTCTTAGTGTTTCAGGGAAGGACACACCCATGCCCCTTTCTCCTACCTATTTTAAAATGTTACACTTTTTATGGATTTACCCACACACTGAGAATTATGCTTCAGCCTGTTTGAACACTTTCCCCTTCAGGATCCATTATGCCAGGCAAGAGTGGGAGGAAACCATCTAATTGCTATATTTTAGGACTCACTTGGGGCTGGCTTTGATTGAACACACAGTCAACTCTTGATTATTCATGCTAATGGGAGGAATAGTAATTCAGACCATACACACTGGTTCTGACTTTGTAATGTGTTAGGTGACTTTTTTTTTTCCTTTTGAAAGCAGTAGCCAGTGTTTTACTTAGAGTAATAGTGAAATTACTTTTGCGTTTCCAGTGCTTTTGGTAGGCGAGATTACGAGGTGCACCATTCTCCTCCTTCCTTTCCCCCCACCAAACTCCTGCCTTCATATTATATACTACTCTTTATTCCACCAGGAAACCAGTGAGTGGGTAAGCTTTACTTGACAGGTAACCAATTAAAGGAGCACTTTGCTTGTGATACTCTCAGAGGAAGACAAAATGGCAATAGAATATTAGAGTGGATGGCTTCTGACGCCACCTGAGGAGGCGGAATTTAGCTTTGGGTTAGAAACCCCCTGTATAGACTGTGCAAAGAAAGTGAGCTAATTGCTTGACTCAGGAGCCAAAACGGGTTGAGCACCAGCACCAGCTTTCTCACTTACCAGCTTTACATGTGCAGCAATTTGCTTAGGGCTTCTTGGCTTCTGCTTCCTCATCTTGAAAATGGTGACAGAAATAATATCCATTTTTTTCGGGGAAGGTTAAGTTTGTAAAAGTTTGGAAAGGGCTTAATTTCACACGTGGCCTGCATAAATTGTTGACTCTGATGAACACTCCTTGAGTACCTACTGTGAGGCAGGACCTATGCCAGATGATTCTTGCTTTCTCTGTAATGTAATCTCTATATTAACCCACTTTTCCCAATGAGAAAACTGAGGCATGTAGAAATTAAATAATGTACTCCATGTTACACAGCCATTGGAGTGCTGGACCTGCATGTGTCTCTTTGCATTATAGCATGTGGCCTTCTTGGGGTTTCAGTGACCAAACTACTTGAATCCATTTCATGGCTGTGTCCCTAATAATAAATACCTGTCCCTAAGTTATTGGGAAGATAAAATGCAAGCATATTTATCAAAGCAGAGATGTATTTAACTCTCTGGATGTCTCTCCTCCTTCATGTTTTTTTTAAGAGAGTGTGGGTCTCTATCCCGGGACTTGGCAGAGCTGAAATGACACTTCCTACAGAAGCTTTCCTTGATCACACCATCTGGGGTTGTGATTTATCCCACAGCTGCCATCAGCGCATTATCACGGTGTGAAAATGTATATGTATTTGACTGAGTTCTTGTCCATTACTCCTATTGCAATGTGAGGTCTCTGAGAGGAGGGGTTTTGCTTCGTTACTGCCATATCTTCAGCACATGGCACAGTGCTGAGACATGGTAGGGGCACAGTAAATACAATAAATATTCAACTGATTTACAAGTGAAGAAGTCCAACTCTCGTGAGAAGGTGCAATCCCGGGAGGCCAGCATTGTATTGGAGCAGTCATAGTGCTAGGTTCTCAGTAACATATAGAAAGAGAGGGTGGGAAGTAAAAGTTGCCTGGATGCTCTGCCTGTAGGTCCCTGACATGCCCGTTTGATGTCAGCGGGGAGATGTCCTGATTCTTTTGCCAGGGCGTGAGGCCTTGAGGTGCAGCAGAAGGCTAAACGTGTCCCAGCTCAGCTTCTGCTCCATCCTCATTAACTCCACTTCATAGCTGGCCACAGGGAGAGATGAATTTAGTGACCAAGCTTAATAAATAGATGCTTCTGGTCTTACATTTTATGCACTGCTCTCAGAGGCTAAGAGCTCATTGAAGTGCCAGTTTCAAGATGTCAAGGGCAAGCAGCTGGGCTTGGGGGAAGTGCAGAGATATTTCTGCTGAGTCTTTGTTCCCCAGCCCATTTTGCAATCACCCAAACTGCTGCGATGACAGGAAAAGCCTTCAACATCCATTTCCCGAGCAATCTAAAAACCACATTCTGGATCAGATCGCCTTTGCGAGGCGTGGCCACACATACAGTATGGCCCTCCAAGCACATCAGGCACACTGGCCTAAGGTGTATTGTCAGGAAATTTTGATTTTGTCACCATATACACATTTTTTTGGTCACTGCATAGCATCCGACATATGGAATCTGTTCCCTCTGGAAAACCTTGGCAAAGAGTTTTTATTTTGGAGGAAGCTCGTTTCCGGGCAGTCATCTCCAGAGAAAATCGAGTGTACGGTACTAGACTGTAAACAACATCGTGTCCACAGGGGCTGAGGTGACCTGAATAAGCTCCAGAGCGAGTCCACAACAGCGGCACAATCATTACAGTGTGTGTGCATGCCCATGTCTATGTGTAATTGTAACGTGTAATTAATACAGAGCTAAAATTAAACTCCTGGGTGAAAAGAGACTGGCAGGCTGAAGAGGCTGAGGAATATTAACCACTAAGAAACAGCTTGTTTACAGCAACTCTAGGCAACCAATGTGTGCCTGTGTTTTGTTTCTTTTTGCTGTTAATATTTTAGCCTTGAAGAATGAAGATTTTGTTGCTTATGCATTCCCCATCTCCCCCATCCACCAACCCCAGGAAGAAATCTTTGTTTCATATAACCCTGTCCTCAGGCCACTTAAGTACTGTACTATTTTTCCAGATAACTGATTTCTGTCAAATGGGGAGACCTACACAACAGGGCATGCACATCTCCTTCCTGGTGAGTTCTTTTGCTCTCAACTGTCGGCACTGACTTTGAAACCATAAACCTGTGTCACCAGAGAGGACTTCCTACGCATGCTCACAAATGCCACTCACAGCATCCTTCATATGGCTTTTGACCTCAAAGAAAAGGGACCTTGGTTGTTAATGGAAGTTTTCTTGGAGCAGCTTATAAAAAACAAGCTTATCTTTCAAATTCAGAGTTCACTTTAACCTCTGCATTATGATTTGTACTAACTATACATTACTGAAGAATTTAGAGAAAAGATGGTTTTTATTCCTCTTCTCTAAATGATTGTTTGAAATTCATTGACAGGCTTGAACTAGACTATCATCTGGCAAGACATGGCTTCAGAACTAGCACTTTATTACTCTCCACACACTGACTCTCTGTTCCTGCTCTTGGGTGCTCTACCATTTTCTGCTAAAGGTTGTATAGAGTAATACAAATTTTGCATGTCTGTTTTCATTCCTTGGTCTGGCAATTCCCTGTTTGGGCAATGATATTATTTCTCATTAGTTTTAATAACCTCTAGCTCCTGGTTTCAAAGGAAGTTTTCTAGGAAACTCCCAGAGCATCTTCTAACAAGCTGTAGCACACACTAGTCACGGCCAGGCATCCTAGCATCTCCTCCTCGAATTCCAATGAGGTGAGACAGACACAGACGTATAGCTTGATCCCATTAACTCTCTTCAGTATCAGCAGCAGTGAGCATCAGCAAGTGGTTTTCAAACTCTCTTGTCTGTGTTCTGCTTTTGTCACTGTGATCTTGAGCAAGCTATTAAACAACTTCAGAGCCCTAGGTCCCCCATTTGTAACTGGAGAGTCAGTAGCAAAGTTTAATCATCTCTGGGTGTTGGAGTGGCAGAGTGCCCAACACAAATGAAAATTTTCGGTTTATTTTCTTTTATGTCCTTGCTGAAGTAGGAAACCTAATGCTGAGGGTGTAAAAATATGCATCCTGGAGGTGATCAGAGCATATATTTAACTGTTAGGAATGTCCAGTTGGCAAAACTGGTTGGAATCCTATATCAAATGTGATGTTATTAATTGTTAATTTTGACAATAGAATTCTTTCCATATTCTAATTAAAACAAATGTTCTGAAAACAGAGAGCTTCTTGAAAAAAAATCTAATGTAATAATAATATAAAATAAAGTACTAAAAATAATTCACAAAATATATCATTGGATAACTATGGTTATTATCATTTTTAGCTCACTCACAAAATTTAGAAATTAAATGATAAATGATAATAGGCCCCAGAGTGTCTATGAAGGAAGATGCAGGATAACAATACGGTTGGAAGGAAGAGCTTGAGTTGGTTTTGACATTATGTTTGCATGGCAGGCCCGCTTTGCATGCTTATCAGCTATGACCCTGATGCTGCTGCAGACACAGAGCTCCTCCTAAATCATCATCTGCGCGGCAAGCCCGGTGTCATCACCCACCTGTGCGCTTACTGGGGGCTTCGAGGGTATTGTTAGAGACAGAGGTAAGGCTGCAGTTCAGTTTTGCCACCACTGTAGATAAATTCTGTCCAAAATATTTTTAGGGTTTCTGTTTTAAGTTTAATTTGCTTAAAATATAGTGTTGAGATTAGACATGTGAAGAATTCAAATGTTGCCAATTTCACACACCACTAATTCCTAGACTTGGAATGATTTTTCTCTTTGCAGAAACAAGGTGTTTGAAAAAGTAGTTGAGAATTGCAAATGTGGTGTCTGAGTTGTGCACATGCTGTGATTTCTTTCCTAAGACACAAGATGTTTGCAGGATCTGTGATGTTTGCTCACTTTAAGTTTGGAGGCTTGAATAATCCAAGGTTTTTCTAACTTCGTGTTAAAAAGACAGTAGAATTACAGTATTTTTCATATTTTATGAATGGCACTATTGGCATTTCAAGGGGCAGTAATGTTCATCGGGGAATAAGGTTAGATCTTGCCATTAGGTAGAATATCTATGGGATTTGGGTTGAGGACACTCTGTCCCCAAAATCTCTTCATCTGGTCATCCTCACTGCCTGAAACCCTAAGATAGCTCATAACTTTGGGTAAAATCCTGAAATGAAAATGTAACCTGGAGAAGTGACAACGTCTGCACTAATTTTGTAGGTTCGGATTTATAAGACTGGACTAACTGTGACTATCCTGGGAAATACATCTCCATTTAGCTCGGTGGATCTAGCAGTTAAGCTTGGTATGGGTAAGGATGACTCACAGCTCAGACTCTCCTGTAGTACTTATAACATGGTTATAGATTTTATTTATTTAGTCAACCAATATTATTATTATTATTTAATCAATTATTACTCCCTGTAAAAGTGGAAGATCTAAATACTGACACTAGAGTATAATTTATATTTTTTACACTGAACATTAGCTGATTAACTTTTATTGATCATTTCTCTTGGTTTCTGTGTAAATATAGTTACTCACCAAGAGCCTTCATTTTTAGAGTAAGAAACCTTTGGAGACATTTGCATAGAAGGTTATGAGAGTAGCTTTGAGGCTACTGTCTTTAATTGGCTTACCACACAGTTTACAGAGGAAGCAATGCAGAAAGGATGGGAATTAATTAGGAAAGAGGGGAAAACAGCTTTCTAGGCATCTGCTCTGTTCTAGGGACTGTGTTCAGTGCTTTCTTTCATTGCTTTGTTCACTGTGGACCATATGTGGTATGTTCTCTGAGGCTGTCAAGTCTTAGACCATTTAGGTCCTTGGACATCTCCCTCAGGGTGAGAGTCTTACATTAGATTCATTATGATACTTTCCTTTGGGTTTCCATGAAAGTAAGGCCGAGGCAAGGATTTTGGGTGCAGGTGGTTTATTTGGGAGTTGACCCCAGGAAACAGGTGAGGAACGAGAAGAGTGAAAGACAGCATGAGGATGTGGTATCAAGGGCATTGCTGTAGGCACCTGAGGCTTGATTCTGCTGAGACTTGATGAGGCCTGCCCAGATTGTTCCCGAGGGTAGAAGGCTGGGACATCCATTCGGTGGTCCTCGGCACCTCATTGGCTGAGCATCCCTGAGAATGTTACCTCTCGTATTCTTCTAGCCTGGTCTGTGCTTATATGTGGGCTGAATGGGCACCTTCAGTGTCAGAGAAAGCCCTGGGCAGAAAGCAGAAAGATGTGCCAATGACATCTGAGGTGGAATGCAATGAGAGGGCTTGGTCTGAACTTCAAGGTATTGTCTACTGTAGAAATCCTAAAATCAGAGGGCACTGTGATACATGATACCTAAGGAGTTGGCTATAATGCTTACTCTGGTTCACTCATCACTCCTTCTGTCAATCAATCCATCCATTCAACCAAGTGCACTTATTTAGCACCCATTGTATCCTGGGCTAAGCCCCAGGGACACAATGGGGAAGCAAGAAAAAATTCTCATTTTAAAAATATTTATTCAATATTTTATTGAATAAATAGGAATTCATAAAAATTAGCAAGAGTCAATAGAGGATTCTGTAAGAACAACAAACATGGTCACTTATATTATTAGTCTTGGAAGGGGTAGAGAAGTTCTTTCTTTCTTGTAGAAGCAAAATTTAAGGATGATACGTAAAAGCCTGAAGGGTAGCTTTGCTGTGACTGGCCTTAAGGTGATCAGTAGAAGCTGAGTTGGTTGAAATTCTGACAGTTTTACCTATTAATATTTAGTCTTTAGCAATTTCTACCAAATTAGTGTTAGAATTAGTTTTCTGCCACATTATGAATATTTGGCAGGGGAAATTTTAGAATAGAAATGGCCATTTCTATTCTATGGCCATTTTTTCTCAATCACCATTTTACTTTTGGATCTATACCCTCCTTTGCTGACAAAAACAAAAATAATGTGAATACGATCACCTGAGTTGTTGATTGCTGGAATTTTAGGCAGCTCTGAAGTAAGAAATGCCAAACAGAAAACCCTTCAGGGAGGCAGGGACTGCAAACTGTCTGTGATTAACAAGGTTCAATAGGTTTCTTGCTGTGTGAGTAGGTTTCCTAGGTTTGCCTGTGTTGCGGTTTGAACCAGAAACGGTTCTGGCTGCTGCTGTCACGTTCCAGAATGCCCAGGTGTGCGCTCCCTGGTACAGGCTCAGAAGGAGCCGGTTTAACAGCACTTGCTGCTGAGAGCAGTCTAGGCTTGCCTGTGAAGTGTCACCTTCTGCCTACTGCGGGGAATTCCAAATCGTCCTTGGCCGGCGGTGTGTTGCCCCAGCACAAACTGATGTAGTATAGTCCTTTTAATCTAGGCACGGGGCCAGCATAGCAGGAGCATAACTCTCTGTAGCAGACAGGGAGGGCCGTGAGGGGCTGCACAGCTTTAGCTCTCCAGCCACTTAACAAACCCTTAAAATGGCAGGGTTATACTGGAGAATGAACATTAGTGCTGATGATCCTCCCTCTTGCCTTCACATGGAGACAAGATTCCTGATATACATAAAGAAATTAATTCATCACTTAGTTTGTCTGTTCAAAAATATGTATTAAGTTCCCTTAATGTGCTAAGCATTGCTGTGAGCTGGCATAGGGAGTGAACAAGAAAGGTGAAGGAAGTCCCTGGAGATTACATTCTCATGGGGGAAGACATGAAAGAAACAATCAAATAAATAAGCAAGAAAATGACCAGATGATCAGTCCTATGTAGAGAAGTAAAGCAGTATGCTGCGGTGGGGAGTTCCAAGGTGGGCCTTCTAACAGCTGGCAGGTGTGGACAGTTGGACCCAATGAGTGGAGCTACACAATAGTGAGGGAGTGAAAGTTTGGGTGATGATGGATGAACTGCTTTGGTGACAATGATGTGACTATGATGGGAAATCATCTGTCAGGATAATGTGAGTAATCAGCTTTCTCTGGATGGGCTGAACAACAGGATTTGAGAGCAAAGGGTACACAAAAATGTACTTTAGGGTGGGAAGCACAAGCCTCTGAGTGGCACCCAAGTCCTGTGGTGGCGCAAGCAGGAGGGGCGGTCCCAGTCACTGGTAAGAGGCCAGGGTAAACCTCTTCCTACGAGGAGTGCAGGGTTGGGTGGGTCTGGACACAAGTCACCCGAGGCTGACTCTCGCTAGGGGGACTGGGTGACTGGGGCACTGAGAGGAGTATGAGCGGCCTTCACACAGCATGTCCTCATCCTTTCCTCAGGGGGTCTGTTCTCATAGTACTTGCCACATTTATGACTTTGTCCCTGAAGGAAGGTGCATGAACCGGGAGATGCACGAGTTTTTCACTCTATACATACACCAGCTATGAACCACAGACTGGTAAGCCCTTCCACAGTAAAGCGGAAAGCAGAATGTGCATATTGTTATTTAAAAAGCATTTTATTTATATCTAAGGTTTTTCTTTGTGTATATTTTTGTCCAAATGGCCTTTCCATTTCTTACCATTATGTCTAAAATAAATAAACACTTCCATCCTACCCACTCTTTCTCTTTTCTTTATTGTTTTGTTTTTACATTTTTGAGAGTTTACTTTTTAAATATTATACTGACTTTTTGATTGGTTACTTGACTCATTAGTTTTCAATTTTCCTTTAATACATGAATTTAAGGTTGTGAGTTCCTCTCAAGTATGACATCAGACGTGTCATGCTAGTTCTTGATATATAGTTTTTTTAACTTTATTTTTACTGTTTACATTATTAAAGATGTCCCCATGCCCCCACTCCCCACACCTTGCCCACCTCCACCCAGCTCCCACACCCTCTTCCCTCTGGCCACCACTACCATGGCACCCATGGGCCATGCATTCTTGTTCTTTGGCTAATCCTTTCACCTTCTTTCATCTAGTCCCCCATCCCCTTCAACAGCTGTCAGTCTGTTCCCTGTACCCATGCCTCTGTTTCTATATTTTTTGTTTGTTTGTTTGTTTCTGTCTTAAAAAGTGATGTTCAATTGTAAATTTTAAAAAAATTTCCATTATGGTTTCATTTTTGAACCACAGATCATTTAACCCTTGTGTTTTAAGGTATTCAAATGAGTGGGATTTGGGGGTCATTTTGTTACTGATATTTGGTAGTTTTATAATAGCATTATGGTCAGAGAATGAAATCTCTATTATATCAATGCTTTGGTGTTTGTGGAGTTTTGTTGAGCTTTGATCAATTTTTGAAAATGTTCCATGTGTAGTTAAAAATACATATTCTTTAATAGTTTGTGCTAGATTATATATATTTATTAGATTACTCTAGTTAATTGTGATATTTAAATCTATATCTTCAATATTTTTATTCACCTGATTTCTAAATTCTGAGAAAGGTGTATTAAATTCACATTAAGAGTGTGTAATTTTCCATTTCTCTGGGAAATTTTTTCTTCATATTCTTGTTTATGTATTTTCAGACTATGTTGTGAGGTGCTTACAGGTTCAGGATTATGATATTTCTAGTAAATTTCTTTTATTGTTATGAAATGCTCCTTTTTCCTGTAATGCTTAAAAAAACTTTAAAACTCTTTTTTTCTAATATTAAGAATGCAACCCCCTTTTAGGTAGTCTTTTGTTAGAACATGTTTCTATATAACTTTCTGTTTTGGGAGACTCAATGTTAAGTGTTTCTCTTGTTTTCATATTGTATATAGCTTGATTTTTAATAAACTCATAATAGTTTCAGTATTTTATTGTAATTACTTTGCTTAGATTGTCCTGCCATCCTAAATCATGTGTGTGTGTGTGTGTGTGTGTGTGTGTGTGTGTGTTTTGTTACCTCACTTTTTTTTCTTACTTTGCTTTTTCTTCTTTTATACATGTATTAGGTTAGTAAAATTTTCTTTACTTGTGTGTTCTGGGTTTATAATAATTAACTCTATTTGTAAACTTTAAGAGTTTGTCTCTATATTTTAAATATGCATTCCTAACAATATATAAACCTAATCAAACTTTCTAGCAAACTCTTTGCCTTTATACAATAAAAACATTATTAAACATAGTAAAGTTGGTTGCTCCCCTCCTATATTCATTGTGAATGTTGCTTGGCTATTTTAATTCTATTTTTGCGTAAGTTTAGCTTCTCTAAGAAGCAGAAGCCAAGGCAGGATTAGGTATGTAAGAGATTAACTCTAGGAAATAAAAGAAAAAGAGGGAGGGAAAAGGAATAGACAGGGAGAGCCTTCAGACCATCACACAAGGCCAACAACTATGAAGGGAGAAAAGAGAAGGATTCGGCAGGAAGAAACTTAGACTACACAGTAGTTCTGGGGATGTTTTGATGAGGAATTCCTGAGCAAAATTTTCCTATTGGAAGAATTACGTGTTGAGTGGAAATGACCTGACTCTAGTACCCCTGAGAGTAGGTAGTCCTCCGAGTGAACTCAGTGGGAATCCAGAGATTTGGTAGCAGGAGTATTGGTTAATAAAGCTGTCCTAAGCAGAATACCTTAAAAGGAGGTCTGAGTGGCACACCTCCATGGGGACATTGGGCAAATGTTTCCAGATCCATTTTCTGCCTTGCTAATTCTCTCTCCAGTTCTGTTTGATTTGCTGTTTAACCTAACCATCGAATTTCAATTTTTATTTTAGGGGTTATTTTAGTTTTTGTTTTCAAATCTATCAGGCTTCCTTTTTTCAGTATCTTAGTCTTTTCTTGTAGTTTCTATATTTTTTAATCTCTTGCATTATTTTAATTACGCCTAGTTTATAATCTATTCTGTCTGCCTCTAACTTACCCTGGATACTTCCCTAACATGTGTCATAACTTGTAAACTCATCTTGTGCTGGTGTTGTTCTTTTCTGAGGGAATCCAGAGATATTTCAGCTCATGACCTACTTACTTTAATTCACAGCTTGGAAATTCTTAAATTACTAAGTACAGGAAATTCTTACAGTTCAAGTGGAACTCCAAATGCATGTGTAGGCCAATCTTGGATATTTGGCTTCTTATGGGATATTTCTTTTTTAATTCGTAGTAGAACAAGCTTCCCTCCATTTCATCTGAAGATGTGTTGATTTTCTACAGTCTGTCTTCTACTGGGGATGAAGATCATTTAGGGTCTCAGGTTTCTGCAGGGACTCAGCTCCAATTTCTGCTTCACATGGGCCTAAGTTCTTTTCTCTTGCCCCCGTGAGGGAATCATAATCAGATCCTCTAGCTATCAAGTCCTATTTCCAGGTCCAACTACTTCCCATACCCATACCATGTCAGTTTACATTCTTACTATTTTGATTTTCAGTTTCATCTTTGTTCTTGCATTTTGGGATATCTCTTTCATATAACCTTAGCCATAATTTTTAAAACATTTTATTTGACTTTTCTGAGCCTTTTTAGCATGATAATTTTTATGCTTTTCATTCTTCTGGGTTGCTATCCTAGATACCATCTCTTTAACCTTCCTTATTTTATTCCTTTGTCTTTTTTTTACTTTATTTTTTCCATTATCATTTATTCCCCTTATACCAACCCCCTGCAATCACTGCACTGTTGTTCATGTCGATGAGTCCTTTTTCCTCTTTGCTCAATCCCTCCACATCCAACCTCCCCCTACCCTTAGCTGTCATCCTACTCTCCATCTATGAGTCTGTCTCTGTTTTGTTTGTAGTTCAGTTTGTGTATTAGATTCCACATATGAGTGAAATCATATGATATCTGTCTTTCTCTGACTGGTTTATTTCACTTAGCATAATGTTCTCCAGGTCCATCCATGTAGTTACGAAGGCTGAAATTTTCTTCTTTTTTACTGCCGAGTAGCATTCCATTGTGTAAATGTCCCATAGTTGTTTTATCCACTCATATACTGATGGACACTTGGGCTGCTTCTATATTTGGTGACTATAAATAACACTGTGATGAACATAGTGGTGTTTTTGTTATTTTGAATTAATGTTAGTGTTTTGGGTTCCTTCAGATATATTCCCAGAAGTGGGATTGCTGGGTCTAAAGATAGATCCATTTTTAATATTTTGAGGTATGTCCATACTGCTTTCCACAGTGGCTGCACCAATCTGCATTCCCAGCAACTGTGCAACAGGGTTCTCTTTTCTCCACATCCTCACCAGCACTTGTTGTTTGTTGATTTATTGGTGATAGCTCTTCTGACAGGTATGAGATGATAACTCATTGTGGTTTTAATTTGCATTTCTATGATGATTAGTGACATTGAGCATCTTTTCATATGTGTATTGGCCATATGTATGTCCTCTTTGGAGAAGTGTCTGTTCAGGTCTTTTGCCCATTTTTAAATTGGGATGTTAGACCCAATATGCCAGAGGAGTAGGTGGAAGCTGCACAAACCTCCTCCCAGGACCAAACTGGAATTACAACTATATTATAGAAAAATCATCCATATTTTCTTATTAGCACTTACCATTCTGTCACAGGGCGAAATCTCCAGAAGCAGATGCTGAAGGAGAGTTTGGAGTCCAAGTTTTTTATTGGGAATTCATCTGTGAAAAAAAACAGGGAGCAGGACTGGGCATAGGAAGAAATCAAACTGCAGTGTGGGCCTGATGAAGCCTCAGCAAGCCCCCGGGGAGCACTGCGGCAGATACTGCTTATCAGAGTGGTCTGTGTTGAGCTAAAATGGGTCCCTCTCCCAGCTGCCCTGCTCAGTCATCAGATGTCAACTTCCTTGGAAAGCCGTGACCATAAGAAGGGTGGCTCTCTGCCACTCAGGTGGGTCCTGAGAGTGTTGACAGCTGAAGCTGCCTGCTGACTGCACTTGCCACAGTGGGACGGCATGTTCTTTTTTGGAGAGGTTCTGCATCTACCACATTCTCTCTGAATTTATAATATTTAGCTACTTCTCACTGTTTTCTTTCTCCTTCTCCAAAGAATGTAAGCTCTGTGTCAAAGCTGAGCCTGGCCTGGCAGAAACCAAGAGCTGGTGTTTGGGAGCAGAGGGAAAGTAATGAGGGTTAGTGGAGTAGGCCTACACTGGGATGTATCTTGGAGAGCAGGAGGAAAGTTTGGACTGATTAGCTTGTCCGGTAGTCTTTTCTTGTCACAATAACCAATCACACACTTAGTGACTTACAATAGTACAAATGTATTATCTCATGGTTCTGTAGGTCAGAAGTCTGGTTTCTGTACTCTGAAATTCACGTGGTGCCTGGGTTGAATTCTTAGCTGGAGGCCTTGGGGGAGGATCTGTTCACTGGCTCATTCAGGCTGTTAGCAGAATTCAGTTTCTGTGTCCATAGAGCTGAAGTCTATTTTCTTGTTGGGTGTCAGCTGATACTACCTCCTAGCTCCTTCAAGCCACCTGCATTCCTTGTCATCGTACCTTTCATCTATGAACCAGTAACAGTGGTAAAGTCCTTCTCAAGTTGTGAATCTCTCAGACTTTTCCTTCTGCTGTATTTCTTCTGTATCCAGCCTGAGGAAGTTCTCTGTTTTTAAGAGCTCATGTGATTAGTCTGGGCCTACTCTGATAACCCAGCATAATCTCCCTATTTTAGATTCGTAGCCTTTATTATATATGCTCAGTCTCTTATGTCATAGAACATTTATGTCACAGATATCTGATGTGGATTACTTTGGGAAACATTATGCTGCCTGCCACCAGTTTCAGGAGAAGGTTCTTGAATAATAAAAGTGGCACTTTGGGAAGATTTTTCAGCAGTCGGCTAGAGACCAGATGACTTCAGGGAGACAGAGAGAAAGGATGATAATCTAATAGAACCAGAAACCATGAGAGCAATGACAGTAAGCCTCAGAAAGGTGTGCACTTCAGATGAAGTGTTTAGGAATAGCTCACCAGATTTGCTGACAGGTGTATGGGAGGTGGGTGAGTGTGGTGCATTACCTGAGATTCTGTGTTTGAAAGGTGGTGAGTTTTATGTTAAGCAGGTTGGGTTCAGTGTTCTCACCCTAGTGTAAGGCTGCATAATCAGATCATCAAAGATTTACCACAATTCTCTGACATAGAGACAGGGCTACATGGACCAGGGCTCTATGTACATGTATCAGTTTTCATATTTGACATTAAAAAACAGTCATTCTGGAAGCTCTGCAGGGTGTATAATCGGATACCAATTACCTATTTACAGATATTATACCTACTTATCAAATAATCATCTAATTATCAGATAGAGAGTGACATAAGTGCAGATCATCCAAAATAAATTTCTAAGTCCTAAAGAGCAAACCTTTGACTCACGAATACAGTCTATAAATCTAGGTAACTCACACACCTTCCACTATGTGTTTTACTCTCTCAGTATGAGTCGGTTAGTGACTGGGGGATTTCCTTCTGAGGCATGTTGAAGAGAAACCAGCTTAAATATCATTTTTGTAGGAGAACAACATACCTAGAGAAAATTAAGAAGTGCGGTGTTTTCATTCTTGTTGTACAGATGGTAGGAACAAAGATGCGTCATCGCAGGGCTTCAGATGAGTCCCTCCAGGTGTCACTTCAGCTGCCACTGGCTTTCACCAAAAATTCCTGGCAGAGCTGGAAAAAAATTACACAGAGCAAATGATATCCCAAAACAGAAAGGTCATGTTCCTTTGTTTCCAGTACTGAATTCTCCAGAGTACCTGGAGTGGCAGCCTGTATGACTGGTGATTCTTTTAACACCTGCAGGGCCTTAACCTTCAGGTCCCTCAAGTTCCTCCTATAAAAGAGACAGAAAGAAGTAGAGTGGAGTAGAGAATGAATAGAAAAAAGGGTAGGAAACATTTTGGGAGAAATGAATCAACCAGAGTGTCTTAGCGTACAGAAATGGTGTGCTTTTCAATACGTGGTGCATTTGCTCTGTTTTCATTCAATAAGCTTCTTCTTCTCATCTGCAAATGCCAATTTTTGTCCCGTCAATAGCTGAAGGCAGCATTATTTTCCATGAGGGTGTACAGAATAGGTTTTATGTTTCCTAAAGTGATACCACCATGCAACCTTGTCTGCATTTATGGGCAGAAATATCTTGTTTTGTGACCGAGACTGCAAGTGTTTGGGAAAGTGAGAGGGAAGAGAGCAGGGGCATAGCTGGTTCTGCCGGGGAGAGGTTCCAGAGATGCAGCAGAGGGGGGAGTCTGGTTTGGTAAAGGCTGGGCGAGTTCAGGCACACCATCTTCTTGCTACATGCACAGTGTTGTCGTCTCTGTGCAGATGTGTGCCTTTCCTGGGAGCTTTCTTCAAAATTCTAAAGGTTAAGGAGCAGAGGAATTAAGATAGAGGGCTTAAAAAAGCAAAGTAAATGGAAAGCTAGGTAGATCCTATCTGAAAACAGTTCCCGAAGCCTTCACTAACAGGTCAAGGGTACGGGATGAAAGAGGACTTCTTAAAAGTTTCTCCCTTTTCTGAGGGCATCAATATATAAAGATAGCAAGGCTTCAGGCAGTTCGGAGAAGGAATGTTACATACTGAGTATCAGTGGCACAAAAGGCTTCGCAAGAATATGAGCCTCATTTGCATATTTTCTGGGAATGTGTCAAGAATGAGTGCATCTCTATATGCAAAACTTCAACCAAAATAGATCATCTGAGTGAAGGAAATATTAAGGGAGCTGCCTTGCCTATTGACATTTATTTAACTCTTAGAAGAAAGTACACATTGGCAAGAGCTTTTGGGAAAGAAATGTATCTGATTTGCCACCACAAGAAAAGACAACAGATTCAAAGCCAAGGAGTATTCATGGACGGAACTTCCGTAGTGCCTGAATTTAGCCAACTGGAAAAAAAATGCTTTGTGCAAGTATAAAATTATTTAAGGTTTCCAAAGGAAAGCTTTTCATTTTGGTTTTGAATCAGGACTTTACCGTAAAGTGTCCTTCTATGAATTTGCCAAAGTAACCTCCATTTTTCAGCACTGCATGTGGGTAGAGGGAGTGAGCTTGTCCCTACATACTTAGCAAATGGTGCTACTTTCTTAGCAAATAGTGAGGGGATTTCTGATGAAGATGTGAATGACAATGTCCTGTATCTATATAAATGATCAGGAATAGAGCTCAAAAAGTTAATGTTGAGTGAAAAAGCAAGTGGCAGAAGGATATGTACAGTGTGTTATTTCTGGATACACATATAAGTATGACAGTTTTGAAAAAATATGTATATTGTGCTACTAGTTTCCCGGTGTGGGGGAGTTGCCTGTGGGGCAGAGAATAAAGAGAGAGATGAGAAATGAGGTTGTTGGTTGTCAAGGAGAACTTTATTCCTTCCCTTCCTTTCCCTTCCCCCCTTCCTTCTTTTCTTAAGATCATGCAAGCATAAATTGCTTGTGCAGTTTTATTTAAAGTGATCCACATAGAAAAAGATATTGGAGCAATTAATTCAATATTAAAAGTTGTTAATTCTGGGGTTGGATTGTGGGAATATAGATATTATTTTTCTTGTGTTTTAGGGGAACAACGACATATATATATAATTTATGTTTCCTAAAATGATACCATCAAGCAACCTTGCCTGCCCCGTGTGTGTGTGTGTACATGCCCAAAAGCAGAATTATCGAATTATCTTCTGGAGGGCAGGTCCCTTGTAGTACAGGTTTCCCCTGCTAGGTGAGTGTTCTAGGAACCCATCTGTATCTGTGTACCAGCTGACATTGTTGTGAGAAGCTGCGTTTGGCTTCAGTGAATATTTTTTGAAGGCTCTTTTAACTCATTTGCCCATTTCATGATGGGTGATTTACAAGCACACCTGTCCATACCAAGCAGAGTGTTCAGCAGATTTTGATCAGAAACAGCATGACTCCTGTGCCCCGTCCTTTCTATTCTCCCAATCTCACCCTGAGAGACTTTTTTTATTTACCTGGATGAAAAAAGTTCTCAAAAAGAAATATTTTGCTGATGTGGAAGAGGTGAAACAAAAAAGACAGAAGCATTAAAAGGCATCAAAATCACTGAATTCAAAAACTGTTTTGAGCAGTGGGAAAAACATCTTGATAGGCATGTTGCATCAAATGGAGAGTACTTTGAAGGTGACTGAAGTTTAAACATGTAAAAATAAATACACAATTTTTTATAATAAATTTCAGTTTTTTTCATGTCTCCCTTTGTATATGTTAATGTTTAGTGTATTACAAGGCTAGTATTGACACTGATGTCCTATTTCCCTACAGGTATTCCTTAGATGCAAACAGGCAAACAACAACGACAACAAAAAGAACTAGAAAAAGAATCCGATTCATATTTCATATTCCATACTCAGGGCAAGGACAGGGACATGGAAATACTTGGGGAGAGGATTGCAGGTGAGGAAAACGTGTAAGGAACAAATGGTGTAGGAGAAGACAAAGTGGAGAGAAGGGAAGCAAAGAAAGTAATGTGGGACAGTCAAAATATATATCAGAAAGCAGGTCCGTTACGTTAAAAGTCAGTCAAGCCAGTTGGTCAATATTTTTAAAGACAAATAGTGTGAAATCTGTGAATTAAAAAAAATAACCTTTAATTTCTGTCAAATAAATGACCTAAAAATACATAGGGCTGAAGTGTGGAGAAAACGAGTCTGTGACATCAGGGGGCCTGAAGCATATGTATCATAAATTTGGTGAAAACATGCTTTTGTGCATCTGTGTTTTCTGTTAAATGAGGGTCTGAAGAAGAGCGTGTGGGAACATGACCCACCCACAGAGGCTTTGATCTGTGAACACAGACGTCAGCATTACAGGAACAGATACTTCTTTCTGGTTAAAAGGCAGCTTTTGTCTGGAAAGTTTCCCTCTAGCAATATATAGACCAAGGCAAAAATAGGACTGGTGTGGGCATGAAAACATGGCCTCTGTAACTGATTATTGGTCCAACTGTCCCAGGTCTCATAAGTGAAGATACATAAGTGAAACCACATCAGGGGAAAGCCAGGGTGGCAGGGAATGCAGACTTTTCCTTCTTTGGATTTGCGTTTCTATGCTCTTCTCTGTACTGGGACTGTTCCCATCTAATATCAATGCTTCACATGAAAATAGGTTCACATTTGTAAATTATCTTAGAGGCCTCTCTTCATCTACTCTCCTCTTCCCTCAACTGGCCATTTACTTCCAGTAACTTATGTTGGATATAGACATGGGGGAGCTGGGTACGAGAAAAGACATACTCCAAAGAAAGGAGAGAAACTAACAGGTTCTGGTGACAAAATTCTCTTTGGTGCTTCAGTGCTTCTTGCTAAATACATTTGCCTCAAGTGGGTTTTGCACTGGTGACCTTGCATCCCTCCTTTGCTGTAAAAGTCAAGCAGATATTCTGCTGAATAGAGCAGAAATAGAGCTCCTCATGGAGAGTAGTAACGGAGCTGAATAAATCATGCCTTAGACCTGACCTGATTTTTTTTTTAATAGAATTTTGTGATCCCTTAATGGAAAGGTTTTGGAATGTAAGGGCATATATGATTCCCTGAAAACAATGAGAGGATCTGTAATGCAGGCACATCTAATAATACGTATGAATTCTTTAGCAAAATAAATATGAGATTTTATTGATAAGCTGATGGTTGCACAGGAATACTAACCCATATTGACTTTAATAAAACATTAAGTGGTTTAATTAAATCATTAATTCCACCCTCAGTTCCATTTTTCAAAGACAGTCAATGTAAAAATAAAATGGTTTCTTTTTTTAGCTGCTTCTTTTTCCTCTATAATTCATTAAGATGAGTCTATAGATTGACTTATTGCTATTCTGCCATAAAGCACTTGCTGCCATTTCAAGAACATAGCACTTTAAGCAGGATACATGGAGGTATTGATCTTAAGGTGATATCTTCCTTCAATTTTCATAAAAGGTTTTTTTTTTAGAAAAATCCATAAAATGTGTATGAATGCAGAAGTTTATGTCACAATAGTGTTATAATACTACTAAAATAATTGTTAGCTTGTTCCTCTGAATTATGGGAAAAACTTACAAAAGTATGTGAACAATTTTAAACGCATATAATGGGTCATCATTTATTTTTAAACTAATTTTTATTTAATATAAGCAATATACAGAGATAGTTTTTATAATCAGTAATATCAGAAGACTTATGAAGGAAATTAATAATTTTCTGTCTCAATCTCCCTATACTGTAGCCCCACTTCCTTAAATAATAGCTACCTCCTTAAATATATATATGTATGTGTGTATTGCTTCTGCACAGAAAGGCAGCAGGTGGGAGTTGGAATCTCCGTGGTGGGAAGAGAGCATCTATATGGAGTAGGGCCCAGCATGAGATCCCTGAGTCTGAACAGGACCAGACTGTCACTCTCCAGGGGAACTTTTCACTGCAGGAGCTGTAGCCTGGCAGGGTGAGGAGGATGGTGGCCTGACATGTGGTATCAGAGTCTGAACTGGGTATGGAAAACTTTTATGTGGTGAGAGAGATTGGATTAGTTTCCTATAGCTGCTGTAACAAATTACCAGAAACTTGGAAGCTTAAAACAACAGAAATTAATTTTCTCACAGTTCTGAAGGCCAGAAGTCCAAAATCAGTTTCACGGGGCTGAAATCAAGATGTTGGCAGGACTGTGTTCCTTCTGCAAGCTATAGAGGAGAATCTATTTTCTTGCCTTTTCCAGCTCTTAGAAGCTGCCAACATTTCTTGGCTCCTGGCCCTGTATCGCCCTGGTCTCTGCTTTCACTGTCATATCTCATTCTGATTCTGACCCTCTTGTCTTTCTCTTATGAGGACCTTTGTGAATATGTTGAGCCTACCCGGATAATCCATGATAACTTCCTAGCTCAAAAAATTGTGTACTTAGTTATATCTACAAAGGCTCCTCTCCTTAAAAACAAAACAAAACAAAACAAAAACTGCTTAAGGTAGCATTCATAGGTTCCAGAATTGTGATGGGGATATCTTTTGGGGGCCATATTTAAACCTACCACAGATATATAAATATATTTATAAATAAGTTTATGTACACACACACACACAGAATATATACCTCTCTGCCCACTGAGAGGGCCTAGGAGCTGCAATACCCCAATATAAAAAAAAAATGAGTAGTGACTTGATCTAGGCCTTGGCTGTAGTTTGGGTTTTCCAGGAGGCACACAGACTTTGACTCCTGCCTCACTTGGGCTTGCAGATTAGTCTGTGACGTTGGGCAAGACAGCTGTGTGTGGCTAAGGCACTCCTTCAAGTGACTGACAGCTGACAGCTGACAGCTGACAAAACTCTTACCTTCAACCAAAAGGAATCCAAGGCCTCGTAGAGAAATAGCTAATTCCAGGAGGAGCAGGGGAAAGTACAATATGAATCTGGAACATCTTTTTGCATCAGAAAGTAAAAAAAAGTGCTCAAAGAATGGTGTGGACAATAGTACCTGGATCCAGAGCCAGTTTGAAGGAACTTCCACTGACTAAATCTGAGATAATTTGAATATGAAAGCAAGAAATTAGAATATGGATTATTAATTATTGAATAAAATCAGAAACCATGAGTCCATACTAAGTGAATACATTTAAAAATTGGTGGGGGAAGTGTTATTTATGTAGTTTAAAAGTGCCTCTCCACAAACTACGCATTAATTACAAGCGATAAAGAATAAGGTTGCAATGGAGAAATTTAACAAATACCAGCCTGCTCAGGTGATCCAAGCGACCATTAGTGGTAATGGCGCAGACAGAGATTGTTTGCCATTTCATAAGCTGCAATAGAACACAACTTTACCTTTGTGATGTTTTTCATCTAATCATGAGAAAATATCAGAGCAACCATAGTACAATAATGCTACAAAATAACTGACCTGTAATCCTCAAACGTGCCCAGTTCATGACAGCCAAGGAACTGTTGCAGAGGGGCCTGAGAATGGGTTGGTGGCACTGTATCAGCCTCAACTTCCTGATTTCGATGGTTGCGTTGTGGCAGTGTAGCAAATGTCCTTGTTTGTGGGAAACGCACGTGAATGTACTTGAGTGTGATGGCGCAGCATGGCAGTGACCTATCCTCAGATGATTCAGGAATAAATTTTTCTGTACAATACTTGTACTTTTTTGTAAACTTTAGATCGTTTAAAAAGTTAAAGTTGTTCCCCTACTTTTGCCAAGCAGCTCATAGCATTGCCTCTCTTGGGCAAAGGGGAATGTGGAAGAAGGCTGATGAAAAGTGTGAATAGTAGATAAAAATTTATGGAGAGTATTCTGCCACTGAATCCTACTCATCCTGAGAACTGTTTCCCAAGGTTGATTATTTCCTATTCAAACTCCATGCCTATATCTTTTCAGCTCCTGTTAACCTTCCCCATTGTAACTACACACTGCTGGTTTGCTTTCTGACACTTTACTCCCAGTGCCTGGCACATGGGGGCACATAGCCACCGAAAGAATTAATTAATAGTGCCCTCTGGCAATGAAGTCGGCAAAGAAGTCTTAGAAAATAAATTAGTTCAACATTCATCTAATATTCTCCATTAGTATGAGAACTAAGAAGCAAAGACTTTTTGTTTATTTTGCTTTCTGTGTTGTTGCTTTGAAAGAGATATTTCTATTTATGGCCCCTCCAGCTGCACACACTTTTGTGAACATTCCCAGGTAATTAGCTCCCTGAAATACTTCTATGTGGCAGGTTCTTGTAGTTCGGATCTCTTACTCTTACCAGCGTGGGAGAGTTATTATCATCTCTCAGGAATTTATGAAAGAAGGTGCTTCTCTAACTTCTCTTCAACATGTGACTCCAGATTAAAGGACTCTCCTTGGTTCTTCACAAGAGGAAGACTTAATCAGTTTTACCTCTGGTCAGAATCTCACCTGTGATGCAAACCTCCTTCATAATAAACCCCGAATTCAAATCCAGGAAATAACATTAAAATTCTAATAACAGCTAACAGTTATTGCTTTCTAGGTGCCAATCATTGTGCTAATTCCCTTTATGCAGTAGTTTATCACTACTCACAATGGCCTATAAGATATGTACCATTTTTGTGAAGAATTTATAGTTGAAGAGACAGATATTAGAGTGAGCTTTTGGGAAAGGCTCCCAAATCTTCATGGCAAAACTAGGCTGCCAAGGAGTTGCTACCCTGGCACCATCAGAGAGTTGCTGGTCTAATTGAGGCTCTACCCTCCCATCTGTCAGCTTGAGAAGCAAGCTCGCACCATTCATGTTCCTGCTCTGCTCTTCTCCCATGTACTCAGCTCCAAACTCCAGTCTTGCATTTGTGCATCTGATTGATAGAATCAAAAATCACATCTGGAACCCAAGCTGTTACAGAGTCTGGGGATGAACTCTTCAGCTCTCTAGCTCTGTCATACAGGAAGAAATGCAAGAACAGCACTGGAATAGATGTAGAGCTAGCTGATCCTCGCTATGTTGCAGCAGGAAGCACACTGTTGAGATTGGTTTATGTGGATGTGTGCCTGCAGCAATATTACAAATACATTCTGGGGTGTCTCGCTTTAGTTTCTACATCTGAACTGGCACATTTTTCGCGCTGATTATCTTAGTGCAGCTATCTGAATGAGGTCTAATCCCGATGATTCTCCGAGCCCCTTTTCTCTTGTTCTTTTAAAAGCCTTAGCCATTTCTAACATGGACAATTTTTTCATAGTCGTCTAATTTTGGTAGAAAAACAAATTTCCTCATTTCTTAGTCACCTGGAGAAGGGGAACCTTCCATATCTCAGCTTCTTAGTGATACCGTGTTTCAAGTTCAGACTCCAGCCAAAAATTCCTGGAAGAGGGAACTCATATCTCCATCACTGTTCAACTTGTTGTTTAACAGTATCGCCTGGAAGCTGTAGCTCTGCACTGTCCTACAGACATACATTGTGAGCCACACGTGTAATTTAAAATTTTCTGGTAACTACATTAGAAAACTAAAAAATAAATAGGAAAAATGTTTAAAATTTTTCAATTAGCCTAATATCTTTAATAGATGATCACTGTAATAAATAGCAAATATAAGGAATTATTAATTGTTTACTATTTTGGTACTAAATCTTCTAACTCTAGTATATATTTTATACTAACAACATACTGCTAGCCACATTTCAAGTGTTCAATAGCCTTATGTGGCTAGAGGCTACTTATTGGAGAGTGCTGCTCCATCTAAACAGGGAATAACTTACTTTCGTTCAGAATGTGATGGTCTTGTGTCTTTAGGCACTCAGTGTTTTCTGTCACTGTAACTCAGAGGTCTATGGAAGGTGAATGAATCTATTAATGTCACTTCTTTCAGTGACATGGACATGTAGTAGGAAGCTGGTTGGCACTACTATGTCTTCTGCTCTGCACTAAGAATGTTCAGCCTCTGACCATATACGGCTAAAAGGTTCTATCCAAAGATAACTTTGTGACTGATATAGTTTAGCCTAGACTCCTTAGTACCAACTACACACAGACCTTATTATATCTTTCAGAAACATTCTTATTTTTATTGAATTTTGACATTGAAACTACAACATGGGAAGTACTATTCCCTCCACTATTCTTATGGTAGTGGGATGGTGAACTTTTAGATCCTTGATGCCGTGGGCCTGGATTTGCTCTTTTTTCCTAGCCAAAGTAGTAATTCATGATCTCTTGCTCATTCTTCATGAAGCAGAAGGTCAATATGCTCTAGAACTAGACTTTTAGTGCCTAACACGTTTTCAGCTGTGCTGCTTGAACTTGTATTTTCTCCTGTCACTCATGTCCTATACAAGTGCAACAAGTTTGTCACTGGGGCCAGTTGAATCTATTCAACCCCCAATTCAGAGTGTTTTCTTGATCTTACTTCTTGTCTTCATGGGATTTTCTTAATGTGATGGTTAGTGGCCATTAGATTTTTGGGAAAATTATTTGCATACCTTGCCATATGAAGTAATACAGCCATTTCCATAGCAGCAGCATCAGGTGACCACGTTGTGAGGCCTTTGGGGATTCATCTTTTTCTTTAGACACATAAAGAACTCACTATCTTAGTGACTGAGCCTATGGTTCTATGTCGATGAACTGACTTCAGTTCTTAGAAAAAGAAAGGGAATCTAATGCATTTCTCTGGTCACCATGTTTTCTCTTTTCCCTACATTTTCTGCATTTCACTAAGGTTTCTTCACATACCATCAGGTTCTCTAGGCAAATCTTTCCTCTCAGACTATTACTTCCACGTTATTATAGAACCTGGTGTCTCTCATTCCATTATTCTTAGGTAAACTCCAGACAACTAGATTTTTCACCTCCAAAATACTTCATTTTGTTTTGTTTTGTTTTTATTTTGAAAATGAGGATTGAAAAAAACCCCTCTTTTTAGTTTTTTTTTTTTAAGAGGGTAGAAACTTCCAATGAATTGGTTACCTTGAGCCTTTCTCCTCTTGTTTGAATACAGTCACCTATAAATTGCCTGGCATTTCTTTCTGGGTCATGGTAGTGATCATATTGGAGGGTTCATCTTTTACCTAATTAGTCTCCCTCCTCTTTACTGTCAGGCTGGGTATTCACTTCTCTTTTTTTATCATAGTTTTTTTTTAAACTAAGCAAGTCACTAACTTTTTTTATGTCTCTGCTTCAGTATAAAACAAGTATGTTATTATATGGCAGAAGAATGTAATGAATGTCCTTTGCATATCACACAATTGACCTATGGTTTTAGGACTAGTACTTTGAGTTATTTTTATAATGGCAGAGAATTTTTTTTAATTTCATTGATTATGCTATTATAGTTGTCCCATTTCCCCCCTTAATCCCCTCTACCTTGCACACCCCCTCCCACCCACATTCCCCACCTATAGTTCATGTCCATGTGTCATAAGTTCTTTAGCTTCTACATTTCCCATACTATTCTTGCCCTCCCCCTGACTATTTTCTACCTACCATCTATGCTACTTATTCTCTGTACCTTTTCCCCTTCTCTCCTCCTCCCACTCCCCTATTGCTAACCCTCCATGTGATCTCCATTTATGTGGTTCTGCTCCTGTTCTAGTTGTTTGCTTAGTTTGTTTTTGCTTTTGCTTTAGGTGTGGTTGTTAATAATTGTGAGTTTGCTGTCATTTTACTGTACATGTTTTTTATCTTCTTTTTCTTAGATAAGTCCCTTTAACATTTCATATAATAAGGGCTTGGTGATGATGTACTCCTTTAACTTGACCTTATTGGAAAAGTGCTTCATCTGCCCTTCCATTCTAAATGAAAGCTTTGCTGGATAGAGCAATCTTGGATGTAGATCCTTGCCTTTCATGACTTGGAATACTTCTTTCTAGCCCCTTGCCTGCAAGGTCTCTTTTGAGAAATTAGCTGACAGTCTGATGGGAACTCATTTGTAGGTGATTGTCTCCTTATCTCTTGCTGCTTCTAGAATTCTCTCCTTCATTTTAATCTTAGGTAATGTAATGATGATGTGCCTTGGTGTGTTCCTCCTTGGGTCCAACTTCTTTGGGACTCTCTGAGCTTCCTGAACTTCCTGGAAATCTATTTCCTTTGCCAGATTGGGGAGGTTTTCCTTTATTATTTGTTCAAATAACTTTTCCACTTGTTACTCTTCCCCTTCCTCTTCTGGTACCCCTATAATTCAGATGTTGGAACGTTTAAAGATGTCCTGGAAGTTTCTAAGCCTCTCCTCATATTTTTGAATTCTTGTTTCTTTATTCTTTTCTGTTTGATTATTTCTTTTTTCCTTTGGTCCACTCCATTGATTTGAGTTCCAGTTTTCTTCCCATAATTATTGGTTCCCTGTGCATTTTCCTTCATTTCACTTAGCATAGCCTTCATTTTTTCATCTAATTTGCAACCAAAATCAACCAATTCTGTGAGCATCCTGATCACCAGTGCTTTGAACTGTGCATCTGATAGGTTGGCTATCTCTTTGTTGCTTGAAAGTATTTACTTTGAGGCTTTGATCTGTTCTTCCATTTGGACCATTTTTTTTTTTATTTTTGTCTCGTTGCACCTGTTACGTATAAGGGGTGGAAACTTAGGTGTTCACCAGGGCAGGGCAACGCAGTTACTGGGTTGTGACGCTGTATGTGGGGGGTGGGGGGTCCGAGAGGGAACAATGGCACTTGCTCCGCTCTCTGTCAGATTTCTGTCCCTTCTGCTGCTTCCCCCCAGCAAACTGGGCCCTTCTGGCACTGATTCTTGGGTGGGTGGGCTTGTGTACATTCTAGGACCCTGTGGGTCTCTCCAATGAACTCTCCTGTGAGGATGGGAGTTTCTCTCTGCACCTCAACCCTCACTGGTGTTTTCAATTGGTGTTTTGAGG
Organism: Tonatia bakeri; assembly: GCA_004024845.1. Taxonomy (NCBI): domain Eukaryota; kingdom Metazoa; phylum Chordata; class Mammalia; order Chiroptera; family Phyllostomidae; genus Tonatia; species Tonatia bakeri. The sequence continues at coordinate 25,929 of PVIA01001631.1, forward strand.
CTATATTTCCCCGAGTTGGGGCCCTGGGCTGAGTGGTCTGTCTCGCTTTCCAACTTCACCTGGTTTGTCTGCTGCGAATGTGAGACTGCTTGGTGAGCCAGCTGCCCTGTGTGCCTCACTGGGTCTGCCCACTGCCACCCCATGCCCAGTGTCTGTCAGCTGCTGCCTTGTGGACCGGGGTCCCCAGGCTTTTGCTGCAACCTCTCTCTGCCTGGCTCCTGACTCCACCCAGCTGCCCAACTCCACCCCTCCTAACAGACTGGATGAAAGTGTCTAACGCCTTGGTTGTCGGACTTCTGTACAGTTCAATTTTCTGTCAGTTCTGGTTGTTTTTTTTTTGTTTGTTTCTAAATTTTTGTTGTCCTTAATTTGGTTGTGTGAGGAGGCACAGTGTGTCTACCTATGCCTCCATCTTGGCCGGAAGTTCCTGGCAGAGAATTTTTTTAAAATAGCAAACAACACAGTCTTTTGAGAAAGTTGTCCATTTTAAGAGTGCAACTTATGGCATTGGAAGAGGACAAAGCTAACTCAATCATGAAGGTACTTAACCTATTAAAATACCCACTAGTATTGCAAATAACTAACTGAGCCAAATAGTTACAGGGTTAAGAAAAAATGATTCAGTGCACAGCACCCGGTTATCCTAACACTACTTTATGGCAGTATATTTGCCAGTGGAAAAGTTCCAGGAGCAGTAAGAAAGCAGAATCCCTTAGTACCCAGTTTTGTCTACTCTCATTGAATGTTCAGCCTACCAAGAGGTATCAGGATTAAGTAGTATGAAGACAATGTCATGCAAATTTATCACATTTTATTTTTAAACTGTTATAATTAGTTGAAAATGATGATGACAAATTTATGTCATCACAAATTTGAGCAGTGGTGCTTCAACAATAGCCAGTCAGTTGGGGTAGGATGCCACTCCAGCCAGCACAATATCTGAGACCTCGATGCTAGAACAATGCTTACTTTTAAATATGAATCTATTATAACTATTTCAATCATCCCTTTTTTTCCAGTTTGCCTCAGTGATAGTATGAAGCCCAAGCCCCAGGTGTTTATTATCACCTCACCTCTGTAAGGAGCGCAGTGTTTCTGGCAATCTCACTGAACTTCCCTTGGCTCCTTGTGCCTCCAGAGCTTCTGCTCCATGATCAGCCAACTCCTTTGCATCTGCCACATTGTTCTTTTGTTCACATGTTTTCTTCCTCCAATAGAAATCCTGCTATTCCCAAAGAAGCACTCTTCTTATATTCCGGGTCTCAGTTTAATACAGGCCTTCCCTGTCTATCCTGTCTGACCAACATTATCATTTTTATTCTCTCTCAGAATAAGCTGGTTATTTTCTTCCTTGCACTAATCATTTTTTTGTACTTATTTGATTCATTGATTTATTGTGTCTCTAGTTCAATGCTAGACTCCTGCATGAGAAGGTCCGCTCTGCAGTGAGGGCTGAGACCTTGTGCTCCAGACAACTGCTCTCCAGGGCCAGGCAAATACTGAGAACGAATGATCCTAAGGGCTAAAAATTTCAATACATTTTAAAACTGATTTTATTTTTCAACCAAATATATGGATGATGTGGTCATAATTTTTTACCTGGTAAATTGAGTATTTATCAATTAGATGAAAGCCTACTGCTGTTTTTACCAACATTCCTGAGAAAAAAGTCTGTATAGGTTTCTTAGGTGGCCACATTTATTTTACTTGCTGTCTGAAGCATGAAACAATGTCGCGGGACATGGTGGAGTCCTCATCTTGTTTGACATGGCATGCTTCTTCGTTCCCAGTAAGAAGTTGACATTTTTACCTCTCTAGATACATTGATCAGCACCTGCGACTTCTTTAGTCAAATGACATATACATGATGCTAAGCTGCTACTGCATTGGAAAATAGGTTTAAGTGGTTCCTGAAGTAAAAACACCACAGTCATGAACAGAATCCTTGATGCTGCAGGAGGAAAGAGGAACCTCCGATGTGTAATGATACTTCTCCTTTCAGACCGCAGTGGAGGAGGAGCCTCCAGTATTGCTATTGCATTTCAAGGAACATTGTGTTCAGTTAAAACCCTGTCAGGCAACAGAAAATATCTGTACACTTCAGAGTTATGAATTCCTAATTAAGATTGTTTTAAAAAAAGATGATCAACACACACACAGACACACACACACACACACACACACACACACACACTTCTTTCAAAAGATCAGGAAGACGTTCTCATGAAAATAAGAAAAAAAACCTGAAAATACCGTCATCAGTATATTTTCGTGGAAATCTATAATTAGCTAATTCACAGTAAATATAATAATGCTGAAAGAACTAGGGCTATATATAACTCTGTTGGTCCAATTAGCATCAGATTTCACATTTAATTAACATTCCAGAGAAGGTGAGAAAAGTTGCAATGAAAATCTGTATGAAAGTAGAACAAAATTATTGGACCATGTTACCTTATGTTGCCACAAGGAATAGAGTGAAATTCCCCTAAACCAAATTTTAATTTATCTTACAGCAGAGAAAAACACAGCATGGATTATTTAAAAATAAAGGCATAATTACAGTGACTACAATTGAACAGATTCACTGAGCAAAACATTTTATTTATATCTACAAGTCGAGAAACTGATGAAGCATAAAGGACAAATATATATAATCAGTTGGAAAGTTGTCTGAGAAGGGGGTTTTAGTAAAATAAAGAATTTGGTGTGGTTCAATGGCATTCACCCCAGGGAGTTCCTGTTTCAAACTCACATTTACAATATAACACTTCATTGCTTTGCTACTAAATCAACACAGCAGTGGAGCTCTAGGAAAGGTCAAGTTTGAATCCAGTATTATTTGAAGACTGTCTACCCAAAAGCAGTCTCTTGTTTTATATTTATAACTTTAATTACAGATTACCATGCCTTTTTCGTAACATAAACCACATTGTAATTTATTGTATAATATGGAAACCTCTTGAAAGTGTGGGGTAATTAATTCCACTATTCTCTTATGAGCTCAGGAAAAACAATAATTTCTCAAGAACTGTTGCTTAAGTAAATTAGTTTTGAAATTTGTTCTAGCACTGGGTCTGCATAGCACAAAAATAAAAGTGAGGATACTAAGTCTTTGAAAAGCCAAATGACTTTTTTGCAGGCACTATGGCTAGTTGGTGCCAGAGCTGGAACCAGTGGCATAGGTTACAGTTTAACAGTGGGGGGCTGTGAGTAATAAAGTCCTTTGTCTCAGATACAAGAGTCTCATGTCTTCTGCAGCATCCATGGAACTGTGGAAGGCTAACTCATTAAGTTGTATAGTCATTTGAAAAGAAATTCTTTGGCTTCTAATTAAACTTATTTAAGTAGGATAAAATCCCAACCATTGGCTTCCCAGAGACTTCACTTTCCTGAAATCCAATTATTCCTCTCTCTACTCTACTCCAAACAGTGTTAGCACTACAGAGCTCCCAGAATCTACTTTTTAATATTGTAAACCCACCTTCTTGGTCATGAGTAATTGGTCTCTTTCAGTTTGTTGTAACTAGTACTGAAAGAGAGAAATCATTCTCTCACAGGGAACTGGGCCTGAGAACATACATTCTTGAAGCTATCAGCTAAAATCATGTTTTTCCACATGGATGAGGAGGCAGAGAATGCCAGATTGTACAGTAGTCATAAGACAACATATGTCTCACTTTGCCTGAGACATTGCCTGCTCATATCTGTTGTCTCAGTATAATTATTAATAGTGTCTTCTCTCAAAATTTCCTGATTTGGAAGCTAAATTGTGTGCTTATCTTAATCATTCAACACTCTTTGATCACAAATGATAGACGTTTGACTTTAATAGCAGCTATCTAGATATCTGAGTACCATCATCCACAGCAAGAGATACAACGTTCAAGCATTTGGAAAGAGTGAAGGGTCAACATTTACCTCTACGTGGGAGCAGTTGCCTTTGAACTTGGAAGGCTCCAATATCTCACCTTTGGTAAGGGGGCAACCCCCTTTTTGAGTTTGGTTCTCCCATAAGCGTTGGTGTATAGGCGCTTGCTGCTCCTGGTGATATGCACAGTAGTTCACCCTAACATGTTGACTCTGGATATGATTGCTACAAAGGCTGCTCTGTACACCCTCTAGTCATAGTCTTGACAAATATTCAGATTAGGCAATCTTTATGAGTGGATGCTGATAAGAAACTGTGGCTCTCCTTGGGATTTTGACTCCCAATTCATGCATTGATTTGCTATATCAAATAAAGTCGACTTGCAATGAGAAAGAAAGAAGAATGAAGCAGATGGACAACACTTAGTCAAGCAGAGAGAGAAGATACCTTGGGTTTCTTGTGCTTCAGTCTTCATTGAGGCTGCCTCTGAGGTGCATTCTTGCCTTTAGATTCCATAATATGCCACAATTTCTTCATTAGTATAATACCTTTATGCTTAAGTCACCTCTAGAATCTTTCTTTCCTTTGCAGTTCTTAAATCCTAGTGCTACTCAGAATCTAAAGCCAAAATTAGCAGATTTAGTTTTAACCTTTGATTAAGATATAGAACAAACATTTCAAAAATTTGTATGCAACAATAAACAAACCCAAATAGCCTGAGCAATTTGAGAAAGAAGAATAAAGTAGAGGGATCACAATACCTGATGTTAAACTATACTACAAGGCCACTGTCATCAAAACCGTCTGGTACTGGCATAAGTACAGACACATAGATCAATTAAACAATAAAGAGACCCAAAATAAACCCATGTCTCTATGGTCAATTAATATTTGACAAAGGGTGCAGAATCATAAAATGGAGTAAAAATAGCCCCTTCAACAAATGATGTTGGGAGATCTGGGCAGCTACATGCAAAAAACCCCCACAAAACTTGACCACCGACTTATACCATACACAAAAATAAACTCAAGATGGATAAAAAAACTTAAATATAAATCACGGCACCATAAAAGTCCTAGAGCAAACACAGGCAGGAGAATTTCAGATATTCCATGCAGCAATGTTTTCACTGATATGTCCCCTAGAGCAAGGGCTATGAAGGAAAAAATAAACAAATGGGACTACATCAAATTAAAAAGCTTCTGCATGGTTAAATAAAAACACCAGCAAAATAAAAGAGAACAAACCATATGGGAACAGATATTTTCCAGTGATTTAGACAATTTCCAATGTTGGATTTCCTCAGAAAATGGTTTGATCTCCAAAATGAGTAAAAAACTCAAGTGACTCTACACTAGGAAGACAAATAATCCAATTAAAAAATGTGCAAAGGACCTGAACAGAACTTCTCCAAGAAGTACATACAGGGGGCCCAGAGACATATGAAAGGTTGCTCAGCATCACTAGCCATCAGAGAGATGCAAATTAAAACCACAATGAGATACCACTTCACACCAATTGGAGTGACCATCACAAACAATTAACACACAAAAAGTGCTGGCAAGGTTGTGTAGAAAAGGGAACCCTAGTACACTGTTGATGGAAATGTAGACTGGTGCAGCCACTGTGGAAAACAGTATGGAATTTCCTCAGAAAACTAAAAATGGAACTACCTTTTGACCAGCAATTCCACTGCTGGAATTATACCCTAAGAATCCTGAACCACCAATTCAAAAGAACCCATGCACTCCAATGTTCATAGCAGCATTATTTACAATAGCCAAGTGCTGGAAACAGCCTAAACCCCCATCAGTAAATGAGTGGATTAAAAAGCTATGGTACATTTACATAATGGAATTCTATGCAGCAGAAAGAAAGAAGGAATTCCTACCCTTCCTGACAGATTGAATGGAAATGGAGAGTATTTTGCTAAGTGAAATAGGCCAGGCAGTGAAAGACAAATACCATATGATCCTATACCACCTATAAGTGGAACCTAATCAACAAAACAAATAAGTGAGCAAAATACAACCAGAGACATGGAAATAAAGAACAAATTGACAGTGACCAGAGGGGAAGAGAAAGGGGATAATGAGGGAAAGAAGGGGAAGTGTCAAGTCAAGGAACTTGTATGAAGGACTCATGGACAAAGTCAATGGTGGGGCAGGGAAGGATTGAATGTGGAAGGCTGGAGGTAGGTAGTATAGGGGAGAGTAATGGGGAAAAAATGGGGACATTGTAATTGGACAACATGAAGATAATAGTAATAATGTTAATATGTAATTAGATAAGTACTTAGAATTCATTTATTTATGCTTTTACTATATGAATATCAAATGCTTTACATATGTTAGTCATTGTGCTAGTAGTTTCTGGGAATACAGTAAGTAAAAAAGACATATTCCTACCTCCCTGAAGACATCAAACAAGTCATCACTGTTCATACATGATCATTCCAGTCCACTCTCCTTGGCTGCCAGGTTACATCGATGTCAGGCAAACTGTTCTCGTTATAGTAATAATGGCTGAACTTTTTCTGTACAGACCTTGTGTGTGTGTAATACAAGGTATTGTAAGAAAGGGTGGTTACTTTTTAAAACCTATGGTTTATTGTTGCATTAGCTTTTACATGCTGCTATGGACATGTCTTTGAAATGAGTTTCGAATGGAAGAGAAAATTCTATTACATTAGCCAAATCTCTATAGAGAACACATTTGTTCTCAGTGTGAGGGTGGGGGAGACTGTTCCAAACCCAGGAAGAAGCTTAAGATGTGATGTGGGGGCAAGGGGTCACTGAGATCATTTTCTTAGCTGAGTGGGTGAGTCAAATAAAGAAACAGACTGATTGCTTTTGGGGTTACTCTTTTATGGGAACAAATTACTGTGTCTTTGATGTTTATTAATTTATCTTCACTAAATGTAATTCCTAAGTACAGAACAGTCCATGGGCTTTCCTTATTGTGTGTACTTTAAGACAGCAGATGGAGCAGAACAGGAATTGGAATGAAACCAGCATGACTTAGGCCCTGCAGGGACCTTACAGAACAATTGGGGGTTAGTTCAGGGCTTCTAGGAATACTGATGGAAAATCTTCCAAGTTTATCTGGAGTAGGTCTAGCAGAGTTTTGACATCTGTAGGCCAGTCTTTGGGGTTCTAAATAGGCACTATTTGCTGCATATGATTCAGAAAGCCTGACACTGTACTTGGTCTTCTCCTAAGTCCTTCAAGATGAAAACCCTGATGACACTCTCCACATTCCCCTTCTGCAGGCCGTGAAGTGAAGGAGACAAGATGTATTCCTTCTGAAGGTTTCCACAGAGATATGAGGTCTGTATATAACCAGCTGACACTCCTTGCTAATGATACTGATAATTATATTGAGAGTTCAGTGGGGCTGCTCACTGTTCCAGTGCTTTTTATGCACCATTCATTTAATTTTCATAAACACATGTGACAGATGCTATAACAGTATCCATTTGTAGATGAATAAACTAAAGCAGGGAGAGTTAAGTAACCTGCCAAGGTCACAGACAGAAGTGATAAAGCTAGAATTTGTGCTCAGGCCCTCAGGCTGCAAAGTGCGTGCTTTGAACAATTCTTTCTGCTTCTTCTTAGTGATGGCAGACTCGGTGGCAACCAGTGCTTGGCTGAAACTAGGTGCAGAATGAACATTTATTAACTAACTGACCATTGGGCTCATGGAGAGCTCTTTTTGATTTGCCAGAAGGTGGGCTAACCATAAAACATGTAGTCAGTGCTTATATAGAAGGCTGACCCTGCACTTTTCCCTCCTTATTTTATCTATTGGGAATAGACACCTTGTGGATCCAAGGAGACGTTCTTAATCACAGAACCAAAAAGTTCTTTCTGGGTCACATATCCTGTGACAACCACATTCAAAATTTATAATCCTCTCCACATAAAAATACATGCATTCCCTCCCCCCCCATAATGTCTAGGATGGTTTAAATCGCCAGAACCTTCCAAGACTAACAATAGTACTTTTTAAGGAATGAGTTGGAACTTGGAATCTTGATACCTTTCACTTGCAAGTGAATCATATGAGTGGTTAATTCATGTAAAATCTTATTCACATTTTACTGAGTGAATTGCCTGTGTTCTTCTCCTTGGGGTGGTAGGGGCAGTTCTGTGCCAGTGTCACCATTGGCCGTGGTCACCAGCTGGCTGGGCAGTGTCTGCATTCCAGGGCAGGGCTCCAGAAAAACTGAGTGCTCCTCTGGGGAGCGGATGTGTGAGCTCTAGGTTTCTGACGTGAACGTCACTGATGACGCCCCTGCTGAAAGACCTCTTTATTATCATGGTAAATACCAGGAGAACAAAGGGACCATTCTCAGAACAGAAGGCTATCTGTTATTGTTAACTGGATGTTTTTGATTATGGTATTAACTTGGCTGGAGTATTACAGCATGTCGTTTTGGGCGTGAGTTCATTTAGGGAAACTCTCTTAATATGGGAACTACATAGCACATGCTCACTCACAAGCCTCCTCTATCCGGGTTGTGAACAAGGGCTTCAAACTGAAGCCATCTATTTGAGAGTTCGCAGCTTGGGAAGGGGAGGTACAGGTGAGGAGTATAGGAAAAATAACTTGAATTTTGATATCTTTTTCACATTTCAGAGTCTCTGGAAAAGGATATAATTTGAATTAAGATGAAGACTTTCCATGATATTGTGGAAATATACACAAGATTCATTACTGGAATTGTGTTTTAGTTCTCAGTGAAGATAAGAAGTGTTTGGTAACTTTGGGGAGTGGGTGGCTGCAGTGTTTCTGTGAAAATGCACCATGAGCACAATGAGGAGTCACAGGAAGAATGGAAACAACAGTGGATGGAGAGATGAAGACCTGGGTTTGGTTTTAGTTCTGCCATTAACAACCAATATGATCTTCAACAGCCCACTACCTCCCTGAGTGTCAGCAGGAAGAAAAGGGGTTGAGTTGTAAGGTCCTTGTGAGCTCTAAAGTACTATGGTTTTATGAAAAGGCAAGATTTCATTTTTTTTCCATTTTGAGGTGCTGCAGAGCACTTGAATCTGATAGTTGAATTCTCTGAACTCTGTATTCCATGTTCCATTAATAAGGGTGTGGGACTTCCAAATGCATCACAGCATCTTAGATACACATAGGGATTGTGCTGCTGAGAAATGAACCCAATGATTAGAATACACTTCCCAATTTCTCTGAATTTTATGTTCAGTATCAAGAAAAGGACATGTGATTTATTTGGGTTTGCCCCTTAGAGTGTGATAAATATTCAGATAATCATACTGAAGCCTTTGTGTTTTTCTCCCCTAAATTTTGTCTAATTCTTTCCTTCTTTTATAGTTTTATAACAATAATATTACTATTTTCTTTTATGTGGGAAGTCCTGGGAGTCACTTGAGTCATTTGACTGTAAGATGACCTAACAGAGAAGACCTTGTTTAGCTGAATTATTTATTCATCATTTAAGCTACTTCATTTCCATGATCTTAATTTTTCCAGATATCAGCTTCCCACATCATGACCTATAGGGATTCTAAGAAGCCTATAGCTGAAGCATAGAATAGAACATTTAGAAGAGAGTAAAAAAGAGAAAATAAAATAAAAAGACTTTTATTGTATTCATGCTTTCAAAAGACAGGGATATGGGGCATACTATATTTTCACGCTAACATGTATAGCCTGAGGAGGAAAAACATGAGGGGTTATTAATGGTGTTGATATAAGTTCTGTTATTTGAATGCCACTTTTGATTTCGGTACTTTAGTTCAAAAGCAAAATTATAATCTTATCACAAAGTTTTACTATATTGGAGAACCATTCATTTGAAAAGTTATATAACAGTAAATGTTTTTGTTTATTCCCACAACTAGCTAGTGATAATTTTTGTGGATCTTTCCTCTTAAAATTAGGCTTTCTTTCACATTCTGGTCTCCTCTAGAGGTCCATTGATGAAGTCTTGAATAGCTTGATGCAAAGGAAGCCATTTTTTGATAGACATTTTCAGAGCTGTAATCCAGCTGCAGAGATAATAGCACATGACAAATCGTCAAAAAATCATTGCACTCGAAAGAAGGTGAAATTAACAATACAGTTTAATTTATTTTTTAATTGTTTCTCTTGGTCATTTAGCTTGAAATTAATAAGGTAAATAATGTTCCTTAGGTTTTGGATTGGACAAAAAGATCAAACACCAAATGAGAAAAATGCAGTTGTAGCTATGAAGTGAAATTATGTTATAAGTAATTTTATAACATATATCAGAGGAGGGTACAGTGTTTGTAAATAGAGAATAATGAAGCCACAGAACTTTAAAAAATCTTACTGTTTCTATTTAAATTTAAAATTCAGTTGATCAAACATAGCAATTGAATATTGCCATTAAGGTGAACATTTCTTTGTTAAATTCTGGAAACCACAGCAAACTCTCCTGTCTTCTCCTTTCCCTTACTTTCATTTTCTTGGATGATGTTTTATAAAATGTGCATATATAACATTTATTCTGATGGGCTTTAGTAGGAGTTATTTTTTTAATGGTTTGGGTCAGATAAGCTTAGGTAATGGGAGTTATGGAGAATTAACCAGAATTCTTTCCACCAGTGTGTCTTAGCGACATTAATAAGTTAATATGCCATGTAATTATCTAAGAGAGGAGTATGATTTGAATCATTTCCAAAACTTACTTTTTGCACATGGGGTATCCTGTGGGACCAGAATTTCATGAACCACACTTTGTTTCCTATTGATATTATCCACTCATGGATTTGGCAGTAAGATTCAACTAGGCAAACCAGTGGATTTTATCAAATAGGAATTAACTCTGTTTCATTGACCCTTTTCCTACATATGCCAGTTGGTGCTCCATCTTCAAGGAAACCATCTTAATCTGCCAACCAGCTTGTATAACATGAACTCAAGGAAGAAGATCTTGGCAAAATATCGAGCAATTCTGTATTCATTTCCCAGTCATTAAAGCCTATCTTTAAGAATGAGTGGAACAGACAAGACTGATATAATGGGACAGGTGTAGCAGGGGTGTCCAACCTTTCAGCAACTCTGCGCTGCACTGGAAGAAGAGTTGTCTTGGTCACACGCTAAATATATTGTGACACATAATCACAAAAAAATCTTATAGTTTTCAGTAAATTTACAGTTTTGTGTTGGGCTGCATTCACAGCCATCCTGGGCTGCATACGGCCTGTGGACCACAGGTTGGACACCCCTACTGGACCACAGGTTGGACACCCCTACTGGAGAAATCTTTTTTCCTTTCCTCAAATGGTCACTTGTTGAGATCCTGAAATTCTACTTTCAGAGTTTTATTTCTTTAGGTTAAAACAGTGTATCTAGCCCTTGCTAATGTTTCTGGAAATTTTACCATATCATCTGTTTTAATAAATAACTGTGAATTTTTTATTAGATACTTTTTATTAGTTGGGAGAAAGAGTCTGCATGAGGTGAGAGCGGCTGCAGGGCACTGGCTGTCAGGGAAACTGGAGCTGGGCAGGGACACGGGGCAGGGTGGTGCGGGAGGGTGCTGCAGGGGCCAGAGCACCTCTCCTGCATGGCTTTGTCTTTGTTGATTTCCCTGCTCTTTCCCCCAGAACCATTATGAACTAAATGCCTTGTGTGTGTGCCAAGTTGGATGCTGAACATATCGAATTAGATGGGTAAGTCTTATATCTTTAAATGGCTTATGAAAAAAACAAAAACTGACCAAGTTCAGATGGACATATCAATAAATGTTATGTGAAAGGAGATAAAACAGCAACTCTGTGAATTAATAAATTACAGCATCACAACTTACGGTATTAGTAGATTTTTTTTTTATGTTGCCTGAGTCAGTTACTGCCTTGGGAAAAAATGTAGACTCCTTTCTCATTTGAAAACAGTACTTTTAGAAGAATCACCTCTATGCATTGAAAGAAAAAGAATCCTGGGAATATTAACTATGGAGACTATGCAAAGAAAGGGTGTGATTTAATTGACGATACAGGGTTGAAGTTGGAAAATAAGAATAAGGGTTTGCTGTTAAGGTTCTTGTCAAGACAGAAAAAGAAGAAGAAATATGCAGATCTCAACTTACCGTTGGTTTTCTGCACTATTTTCTGCACAGAAATAGAAAGTCTTGAACTCTTCAGATGGAGGTTTGAGTTCAATGACTGATTGCTTGAAGCTAAGGGTCTGCTCATTCACCTTATACCCTTGCAGATATAGGCCACCTATAGAAGGTGAAAGAAACAAAATTAGAATAGGAAAAGGGTTAAGATGGAGAAAGGGAGTCTGAAAAAGCATCAGAAATTTGCATCTGAAGGAAACTCTAGTCAGGCGTCCCATTTTATGAATGAAGAAGCTGAGACTCCAGAAGTGTATGGAATTTAAGGACATCCATTAATGATCAATGGCAAGACTAGTAATAAAGTTTGGGTTTCCTGGTTTTCATTTTTGTAATCTTCTTACCATATATTCAGTGTTGAGCTTTGGTTTACTGTGGCCCTAAGTGAACTTCTCTACCTGGCGGACACATTTTGAAATAAATTTTTTGGCATCAAAGAATGACACCTACAATATTACATTAGAGAAAAATTTAATAATATTGGCTGGGCAGAACCATTACAACATCCTTTCTGAAGAATAATGAAGAATGCCAGCAGTTTCTACAACCAACACAGATTCCCACCTTCTTTGTGCATATTTAATGCAAAGCACATTTAAAATATGAACCCACAGGGCAATGTGAGGGAGGCAACTTGAATTAAAATGAGAGTAAACGACTGGTTTTAAAAGATAATTTCCTCCCCATGGTCCTTTTAATCTATGTTAGTGATTATATATTGCTTGGCCTGAATTTTCTTTCCATTATTTGGGGGTTTGGGAGAGGATATCAGTCTAGAAGAAGGTGTGTGTGTGTGTTTTAATGGGGTTTTGAAACTCTGAGGTGACCTGAATTCCTTGCAGAGACTTCAGGAAACATCATTAGCTGCAATACTGAGATGTTTAAACCTCTTTTGTTCTTGCTAATTCTTGTTCTCATGCCCCACCTCCCTGTAGGAACCATTTTAATGTGCTGTACTAACAAAAATAAGAGAATATGACTTAGATTTTTGCTCCTCTACACAATAACAATTTCATGCCCACATGTTAGTAAGGAACTCTCAACAGAATATTTGGTCCCTTTGAATACAGCTGACTTTGGTTAACCTGGTACCAATGTACACTGTCAGGAAGTCATCTGTTTTTCTTTTTAAGCAGAATGAGTGGCTTTTAGATTTTAAAAATGGGGGGGGAGTTGTTTATTTTATAAGGGTATTTAGATATAATGTTAATTTTTAAATAAATTTTTATTAAAATAATTCAATTTTAGAAGACTAGGAAAATGTTCATTTTAGAAATAGGCTGAATTTTCCCTTAAGTGGGCTCCAGTAAAATGGTTTTACTAAAATCCAAGCAACCTTTTTCTTTGTGCTATATGTATTGACTTTAGTGAGATATAACTTGCACATCATAAAATCCACCCATTCAAAGTGTATAATCAATGATTTTTAATGTATTTATGGAGCTGTGTAGCCATCATTATGATCTAATTTTATGACATTTTCATACCCTCAAAGAGAAACTCCATTCCCATTAGTAATCATGCCTCATCTGCTGCCTTACCCTAACACTAGGCAATCCAAACCTACTCTCTGTCTTTATAGATTTGCTTTTCCTGGAATATTTAGTATGAATAGAATATTACAACAAGTGGTCTTTTGTGACTGGCTCCTTTCACTTAACATGTTGTTTTCAAGGTTCATCCATGCTGTATTATGTGTCAGTACTTCATTCCTTTTCATTGCTGAATGATATTCTGTTGTATGGATATACTGTACCATGTTTGTTTATTTATTTATTTATAGTTTTTTCTTTTTTAAAATATATAATCTTTATTATATTTTTTCCATTACCATTTAGTCCTCTTATACCCCTCCCACCAGCAATCACCACACTGTAGTCCATATCCATGAGTCTGTTTTCCTTTTTGCTCAATCCCTCCACCCCCTAACCGCCCCCACTAGCTGTCATCTGTTTTCCATCTATAAATCTGTCTCTGTGTTGCTTGTCAGTTCAGTTTGCTCATTAGATTCCACGTACCATGTTTTATTTATCCATATGTTAGTTGGTGGGCAATTGGGTTTTCTTTAATTTTTCTGTTATGAATAGTGTTGTTATGAATATTCATGTACAATCTTTTGCATAGGTATATGTTTTGGGGGTATATACTAGTAGTGGAATAAGCAATGTGCTAGATGTTTCAGGACTATATGGTACCTAAAGACATATCAGAGAGTTATTTTGCTGTCTTAATTTTCTGCTCCAAACTGCAGTGCACAGCATTTGTATGTTGCTGCACTGGTTTCTGACATCTTCCTGCTTGTGAGATTTCCTTTTCTCATTTCTCTGAGCAAATATGAATACTCTCCCCTATCCCTACCCTTTCTGAGAAGGATAAAAGGTATTGTCCAAAATGTGTCTGCTACAAACAAGAAGGTTATCTGACTCCTTTTCTAACCAGCAATAGTGTAGAAATGATTGGCACTAAAGACATCCAATTATAACCCAATTACCTCATTGGAGGTGACCTCATTGGGCAGTTCTCTATCTGTTACTAGGTAGCAGCAGTAAATAGCAAGCTGGCACACTTTTGGACAGAGATTTCTCATAAGAACTGTACAAGCATTGTGTGTTCTGTTTGTTGCAATAGTGTAAAATATCTCTCTTTGAGACAGGCTCACAGAGCTTGATGTGATTTATTCAAGAACCATAGTTAACAGTTACTTCCAGCTTTTGTTGGAGAGATAAAAGGGGAAAAAATCCAGTGTATAGTGAATGACAAGGGGCTTCAGGCTTGTGAAGGGGCACTTGACTAAAGGGCGGCTGGAGTACTCACACAGTACCTCTTTAGTATGAGCGGGCACAGACAGGCCAGTAATCCATATCGTTAAAGCACCAGCACTTTCCTGGATCGTAAGGAGAGGCTTCAGGGAACAGTCTGGGGCTCTTTCTCTAACTCCCACGATGCACATTAGAGGCATATTTATCTAGCTGAAAGTAAAATGTGGGATTGGCATCTAATGTGTTTTTTACAGGAAGTCAGGGCTGTGTTGCTTCTCATATCTTGCTCTTTCCCCTCATTTCACTGTTAGTTTTTCTTGTCATCTCTTTCTCACTCTCACTATTGTCTCACAATCTCAGAGGATGATTGCAAGAGATGTCACGTCCCCAAAACTGTAGGTACCTCCAGAAATTAAAAATATCAAGTGAGGTCTCCCAGATTTCTCATAAAGAACATACATCAATTGAATAATATAAATAAGAAAATAAAATTAATAAAATTAAATAGTTAAGCAATGGAGATGCTATGAGCCAGTGGGCCATGTCTCTATGAAGTGGTGCCACAGAAGCCTGGATCTTAATAACAAAGGAAATAATATGGCAGGTATATTATAAAGATAACTGAAAAGGAAGAGCCATTGTTAAGTACTTTAAGATTCTGAACAGAAAACTGACTATTTGAACAAATGTATACTTACTGCCAGTGTTTTTGTATATTAGTATTTTTCCAACATTTTTGCCTGTAAGAAATATAGACCTCTACATCTTTTTGTACATTTAGGCCAAAGTTTTGTGAAACATTGTGAGGTATTATAATATTTTCTATTCAATTAAATTATATTCTATCTTATTTTTAAATACTGGTCACAACCTACTACATTGATTGCATGACTCAGTAATAAGGTCAAAACCTGCAATTTGGTATAAATGGTAATCAAGGCCTATTTCAAGGTTATGACCTTTATAGGACTGGAGAACAAGGAACCGGACTAGAGTGGGATGTGCAAGAGCCAAGCGGGATGTGGACAGTACAAGCCAGGAGGAATTTTAGATCAGACCAGCAAAAGATCACTCACATGGCATCACCTAGAGGAACTGAAAATGAGTATTAAGACTCAGTGTAATCTTTATGAAATTAATAATGATTCATATTGCATGCACAGAATATGATTAAGTTAAATTGAATATTTTATTGCCCGTAATGTTTGTGGCACATCATGGGTTGAGCCATTCTCAAAAAATTTCTCTATTGTCCTCACAGGTGCTATGTTTCTTGTGATAAATAATTGGATAGGGTGGACCCTGGTTATTGCCATCAGTGCGCTGATGTTCAAAGTGCAGAGACTAGACATGCAGCATTTTTGACTGACTTCTCCTTTAAGAAGACCAATTTCTATCAGGGAGTGCCACACCTAGCATCGGGGCATAAAATCAAGAATTTGGGCACAGGTATCAGATAGCATTTGTTCACATTTTGTTGCTGTCACTTACTAGTTGAGTAACCACTGGCTTTAGTCAACTTCTCTAAGCTCTAGTTTCTCACTTATCATGGTGCAATAACAGTGGATATTTTGCAAATATTAGTTTTAGATAATGAATATAAGTACTTATCAAAGTCCTGGACACATAGAAAGCCTTCAACAATGCATGCTAACTTTCCCCCTCTAATATCCCTGAGCAGTGTGATCCAGTCCTCTGGAAAAAATGTGGCTAACCAGTGATTCTTGGTGGACAATGTTGATGGGGCCATATTCATTTTGGGAATTTATCACAGAAGTGGTTGGGCATTCATCGGTCCTATCTTGGGTTTCATTGTGCCAGATCACTCACTGGCTGTGAGCGTCAGGTCATGATTGAAGTGAAAATGTACAAGAAGGTTGATTAGAACTCTTAGAAAAAGGATGTAAACTTCAATTTTAAATTAAAATCTAGGGAAGGTAAAAGAGTTTAGGAGAGTCTCTGCACAGCCACCTTCATGCTGAAGAGGGGTCAGCCACTGATTAGCCCTGGGAGAGCTCCCATGAGGGCCCAGTGGTGGCTATCGGATGGGAGTAGGGAGGGTGCAGCAGTGAAGTACACCTTCTGAAACAAGGTGCATGCTCTGGCAAATGGTATTTTTTATTCAAGGAAGAGTAGGGTCATGTAAAACTAAAAGTCACAGGCCTCTATTTTAGGACATGGCCTAGATATACAATTTCTGTTGGAATTTCAGTGAGGAAAATGTTCTTTTGATCCATATTTGAGAAAATATGGGCTAGCAATTGAGAGCCTGTGGAGATAGGAATATTCAAGACTGAAGCCTGGGTGGCTTTGGATTAAATATTTTTTAACCATAAAATAATACATTTTCAAGAAAGGATTTAAAAATAGATAACACATGATTGCTGGAAAGGGTGCGATATGGCAGAAAGGCCAGGCATCTACCTGGTGGCCTGAGTTTTGGTTTTTACCTCTGAATTGGCTGTTCCATTTTCTAATCTTTCTTCACTATTAATGTGGAAATGGTAAACTACTTACACTTCATGGGAATAATGGCCAAATATGCTGTTCATTCATTCATTCATTCATTCAACACACATTATATCTCTGAGTGTATAATCCCTTAGAAGAGATAGGTTTGCTAAACAGATATAAAAATACAAAGTAGAGTGTGGTAAGTGCCGTAAGATAGGTAAGTATGCAAATTCAAGAAAGGTTGTTTATGTAGGACCATCTGGGATTGCTTTAGAGCAGAAATGACAAGTATTTGAACAAGCACTTGAAGGACAGGTAGAACCTGGACAACTTGTGTTTGGGAGTCAGTAGATACAGAATGTTTCAGGGGAAGGAACTAGCACAAGAAAGTGATGAGGTCAGAAGAATGTTTAAGAGGAGTGTGCTAAGGAAGTAGAATGTGACCATGTTTGGGTAGAGTACAGGGTGCTTTAACACGAGGAGTGGAAGAGAAAACCAGAAACAAGGGTTTCAGAGCAAAGTATAAGGCCCTAGAGTGCTCTAGAGGCAACAGAAAGATCATCAGAGTTTTAGGAAAGATGTGTGAAATAAGATCTGAATATAAACAAACCTTTCAAATTTTTCCTACTTGTCTATTGTTTTTTTGTTGGTATAATTTAAGCTACCTGGGTTTACATTCTTTCACTATATACTAGTCAGAGAAACGAGCAAATGATTTAACCTTGTTAAGCATCAGTTTCCAAATGTGTAATTGGCATAATAATGTATTTTATAGAATTGTTGTGGTAATTAAATGAAATGATAAGTAAAAACACAACAGAGTGACGAGTACAAAAAACTGATCTCACTGAATGATAATACAGCTTTTGCTGATACTATTTTTAGACTATTTATTAGTAGCTGTTTTCCAGCTCTCCAACTAGGGCTTTCTAAGTAGGGCCTCCTGAGACCTTCAGGTTAAGGGCAGCCATCTAGTGTCTGCCATTACTATTTTAAACTTTTGGAATCAGTAGCTGTCTCTGGCCCCAGGGCTTTGGCAGCACTTTGTTAATATTTCATTTTGGAGTAATCTGAGCATTCAACCCTAAACATTCCTTCTCTAGCTATGGAAACAGTCTCTTGAAAGTAAGCTTCATTGATTTGGTAATTAAAATGGTTCAAAGTTTTGTAATGATACTTTATAAGAGAAATACTAGGTAATGACCACTTTGGATGTTTGTTTACTTCATTCCCATCCTGGTATCAGGTGAATAAAGCTGTGGATTTAGAGTTCTATTCAATAGGAACAGCCTGTCCTGTAAGTGCTTAGAAATGTCATCTATCTCGTAATAGTTGAATAGTATTCTGGGTCATGTTTTAACACTCTCACAATGGAAGGGTGGTTAAGTAGAAGAGAATCCTTGTATTGTTCCTCCTGAGTGGTGAGAAATGGACCATGCTTGCTTTGTACCTCTTTTGTACCCTTCCACAAAGGTCAAAAATTGTCACAAGATGCCCATTTCCCATTTGGCATGTCTGTCTAGTCTAATTAAACCTAAGCATTAATGCTAAAAGAAAGAAATTAAATGACTGAGATTACAAAATGTTGACTACTGCTAATTATTTAAGGATTATTGGGACATTTGGGAAAATGTCCAGCTGCAAATAAAACATCAATAATCTCCCTTGTCAAAAACTACAAGAAGGCTAAACAATCTTTCTTGTAAAAATTAGGCACAATTATTTCATTATTAAATTATATAGTTTATATTCTTATTTTGTATATATAGTTTTTAACACATACAACTTAATAAATGTATACATTATATATACAATATAGAGAAAACTTTTTATGTAGAGTGCTTTGTATGTAGAACTTGTCACTCTATTAGCAATTATCTCATTTCATCTTCACCATAGTTCTGTGAAATATAGCTGTTTCCATTTTATAAATGAGGAAGCAGGTTTTAAGAAGTTAAGGAACTTGCCCAGGGGAAAATTGACAGTTAATGTTTTTTTGGTTACTCACTTATGTAAGATTAGGGATACTATGAGAAAAGGGTAGAGTCACTGCACAAGAAGACCATTGGCACTGACTCTGCATGTCATTGTGACCAAAAGAATGAAGGTGTTTATTTTCCTCTTTTCCAGGCAGTAGCAGCATGGAGTTAAGGGTACCATCTCTGCAGTGTGTTGGGCAGTGGTCAGAGCTCAGCTTCACTGTTTGTTGGGAACCGTCCTGCCTGGTTTCAGAAGATGTAACCCCCACCAAGGCTAAGGCTGAGGGAGCGACCTTATACTGTAAGCCACTAAGTAGACAAAAGCTTATCTCCCTGGCAGGAGCGCTGCTTCTGCTCCTTTTACTTCATCCATAACTGGCCCCCAATGCTTGGTCAGTTAGCCAATGATGGATAAGATTCCCCAAGGAGGGAATGACCCAAGACAGGAATGATCACATGGGAGGCCCCCAAGGAAGGACTTTGGGGGCTACAGCAAAAGGGGGTGATGAACCCTGGCCCCTTGGCTTTGACAAAGCCTGAGTCCTCATTCTGTCTGTGAGAAGTCTCCTAATCTCTTGGCTGCCTTACTTCCCTTGCTCCACCTAAGCCTGAAACAATGACAGAGGATGGTGCAGCCCTGTGCTGGAAAGGGCAGGTTCCCCAGGCGATCAGGCCTAAGAAAGAATGTGTAAAATTCTGTGAAAACTGCTTTGTTTAGAATGCTCTCAACTAAATGATAAGAGTCCAAGCAAGAAGTTTGTTCCTCAAAGTTTTACAGCTCTTTAGCTTTTGACCCTGCCTCAAAATAGGCCCTCAGAGTTCTTTGTTATCTATTGTTTGATCCTTACTGCCTGACAATGGTTAATGAGCTTTATCTGTATTCCTGTGCAAATGAACCTAATAAAAGCCCATTGAGCAACAGGTTCCTGGTCCTTCTCCTTTGAGAGATCAGCCACCTTTCCTCCCCAAGCAGACCACGTCTTGGTAGATTTATTCTCATCCAGGGCAGATGGGAGGCTCTGCAGGCAAAGCTTCACCACAACTGTTTACTACAAGTAATCTTGTCAAGCTATGTAGACTTTCCAGATAGTTTTCTTATCTGTAAAATGGAAACTATAGTAGTACCTCATCTTTGGAAGATAAATGAGTAAATTTGGGTAAATTACATAGCACAAGACTCAGTAATGTCTCCATAAAGCTAAGAGGTCATTACTGTTATTATTATAATTGCTATTGGTTCCTGTGAGAGTTGAGTGCATACCTGAGGCCTGAGTGGAGCGAATGCTAGCGTAGAAGTATAAGCAGCCGTCCTTCAGAATGCAATAGTGCTGGACCCATGTGTCTGTGCTTCTTTCCAGTTGGTGCAGGAGGCCCAGGCACTCCGGGCTCTTGATAGCCAGGGGCGGGAGGCTACTGTTGTGCAGAGTAACATCTTCCCAGACATGGTTCTGCAGGTGTAGCACAAAGGGATTGTCTGAGTGATGATCATCCTGTGCCAATCTACAGTCACAGATTCCCCAAGCCGGAGACTTCAGAGCCTGGGCTGTTTGATACTATAGCTAAGACAATCTGAATACTTGATCAACTATCCAGAAAACCTGAAGTAACCCATTGGCCACAGAGAATTTCTCCCTTTTCACGTCCATAGACATCCCTTCTCTTTGACTTCTGTTCTATTGTGAGGAAATCCAAAGAACATCTGGTATATGGAAAGAAAATGGAGATGGCTCCTCAGTGAAGACTATGTTGAATGGTGCTGTCTGTAAGGGTTGGTCCCAGTTTGCTATTTCACTCAATATTTGAGATTGTCCTCCCAGCCCTATTCCTGGTAGTTCCACTGTGACCCCAGATTTATGCTTTATTTTATCTAGAACTCCCGTTTGTGCAGTAGGACAAGTTAAATGCCCCATGGCACTCATGGTCAGTGATGTGGAAGGCCCATGATAAATCAAGATCTTCTACCCTGGAGGGTAGGTAGCCCTGGATCCACAGACCTGAGAGGCAGGTTCTTCCTGGGAATTTGACCTGAGGCATAAGGACACAGTGCTTCATCTCTTTATCATAATGCCCTGCTGGGCGTCCGGCCAGTTTCTCTTCTTTTTTGGTTTCATTTTTACTCTTCAGTTCTAACAAGGCAGTGCAAAAGATTTCAGACTGTAGGGCTGGCTCTATTCGGTGCTGTGAAGTGGGAGCCTGCTGGGAGTTTGGTTGTTCCTTTTGCACTCTGCTACAGACAGAGCGCATTAGCAGAATAGATAGATCCCTCTTAAAAATCTCGAGGCTCATTAGGATGACTCATTGAAGAGATGGATGAGTGTAATGAGTGTTGTGTTCCAGGTAAAATGAAATACACGTCCTGCTGTTTGTCATGTGATAATGCCAGGGATTGTTCCGAAAGGACAGCCACAGGGCATGGGGCAGTACATTCAAGCTCAAATGATACAAATTTTCTGAAATAGACAAAAGCCAAAATATGTACAGAAGACAATTGATAGTAAGTGCCTTTTGCTTGTATGCCATTTTTGTGAGGAAATGAACATATTTAAAGGAAATCTACCACCTCATTGGAAATCATATATGTAATACATGTGATTACATGTAAACCATATATGTAATCACATAGTGGAGTATTAAAGCAACCCCCACCCCCACCCCCGCCATACACACACACAGGTCATAGCATTAGCTCAGAAAGGAATATCAAAGGCCTTAGGGACTAAAGTGATGACTCACCTGCTAATGTTATAAAGTTATCTATCAGTTTATAGGTCAGATCTAAGTTAAAAATTATATTGCTCCAAGGCTAGGAATTGTGAACTGGCAAGAACGGTAAAAGGAAGGTGGCCTAATGTATCTCCAGAGCAAAGATATGAACATAAAGCCCTGCATTTCTGAACAGAAGGCACTCATTTTCTAATAAGCTGCATGGCTCACAGCACTGTCCCAAGCCTCCCTGACATCTTGTACTCAAGGAACAGAGAGAAAACCGCAGCAGCACCCCAACCTCATGCGGAGCCACTGGGCTGCTCTGTGTGAAACAGAGCTTCCACGCCAGTTTGTGACGCCCCACCGAGCTCACCAAGAGAAATGTCATACAAACCCCTAGAAAGAAGAACAGCAGGAATGCAAGTTCCCTCATAGTGTCTGAGTAGGAAACCCTGTTGACTTAAAATCCTCTTTTCCAGTTGTCAGAGCAGATCGAAGATGTCCCCAGGTGGCCTGCAAGGCATCTAACTCTATCCTTTGCCCCTCTGAGGAGAAAACCTGAATGAAGACAGAGATAAATATTGAGAACACTTACCTGGTGGACAGGATGGATCGCTTTGTTCATTGCCTCGAGCCACCTGAAAGACAGTGAAATGAGAGGCATTCCCCTTGGGGGCCCAGTAAGCGCCATTCGGAGGTGCTGGCTGTTCTCCCTGAAACCCATCACTAACACAGAACAGTCCCGAGGCTCAGATATATTCCACAGTTCATGGTTGAAGGGCAACACATTCTAACAAACTTGCTGTTACTAGGTGGCAAAAGCCTACTCCCATCGGGCATATTTAAAATAAATTATCCTTATTCTTTACTATGGTTTAATTAGTGCCTAAGAGAAAACTCATTCATTTTTTAAAAAATTTACCAATGTGAATTCATTAATACCAACAAGGCTCATAACAACTAGTATATGAACTATAAGACACTCACTGTTAAAATATGGGAAAACTATCAAGGGTTCACTATCAAGAGTTCCTTGGACATAATGGTCACCTTTAGGGCACCATTACTGCCTCTCCTTGAGAACTGAACTTTCTTGGTCCCTTTTCCTTAGTCATGCAGCACCCTGTCCACCCCACCCCAACTTGCCAATATAAAAAATTTTTCTTTTAAACCCTGTAACTTCCAATCAAACCATACTGCTTAGTCTTCTTCCCAAAGTTTGGTTTATTCACTCTGCCCTTCTCTGTTCCATTTCTTTGGTTGTGTGCTTGTCTGATCCTATGCCACACCCTTTCTTCAGGAACTCCTCCCTCAACCCCACACCCAGGGACTTTCTCTCTCTCCCCCTCACTTCCATGCCACTTTTGCCTGCTTCCATAACACACCTCAGTTTCTATTTTGAATTAAAAATATTGGAGTAAGTGCCCTATTCTGAAGGCTTAATTGTACTCATCGTCCTAGTGACCTTAAAGCAATAATCTTAAACATATTAACTTTCTATCCAATAAATACAGGGTGGGGCAAAAATAGGTTTCTGGTTGTACATGAAACACTTTATTCTTGTATTATTATTTATTAATTGTTGTATTACTTTTCTTACAAACGACTGTGAACCTACTTTTGCCCCACCCCATATTTTGTCCATGACTTGAAATATAGTCAAGTCAGTATTACCATATTTCCCTATTTGTCCTTTAAAGCAACATGTATTTCATACATACTGTTCTATATATAGGGACAGTATATTGTTTGCCTGAGATGTTGCAGACCTAGGGCATTCTTTAAAATTGGAGTTGAGTCCAAATTCTCTTGAAGAGATATGCCATTGACACTAACACTGTTGACCCATTACCTGTTGTCATTGTCTTCCTCACCCCACCCCTCACCCTAAATTTGCAGTATTTACACAAAAGTGGTCAGCTGACTCACTGGATTGACCAATGATCTCACTTCCCTCCGAGTGATACATGAAATAATGATCACAGTCACTATATGCTTCAAGTTTGTAGGCTGCCCTCTGAGAGTGCCTGTGCACGCCATCAGAATGCATGCTCACAAAATGCCAGCTGGATCACCTCCACAAAGCTGCATTATTATTATTTATTTATCTCACTGCACTGTAGTGTGTTAAATTGTAACCTTACCATGTTACTTTTATGCCTGGGACTGTCCATTCAATTAGGTTAAATATATAAATTCAGTAATTTGGGGGGAAGCTAGATATGAACTGTGGCATTATTGAGGGTTTTAAAGAAAATGTAGAGATTCAAAATAAGTAAGTTAAGAGAAGATGCCTCTGTTTTTAGAGATTCTGTTAGAAAAACCTGGAGGAATAATGAAGATGGGCTTGTACTTGAGAAGCAGACAATTTCTTGACTCCTGCTATGAACGTGCTGTTCCAGTCCCAGCAATCTGTAAGACTGCTATTAAAGAAGCCTGCACCCCCAGCCCCCACCAAAGTGAAATGGCAAGATAAAAGATTAATGAATTACCTTTTCATTTCTTGGTTTGAGGTTGCACAGAGGCAAAAAGTTCTATTTCCAGACTGAGGCACACAGCTGAACACAAATGGTTTTCCCAAACTGCTATCAGTGCCGACCTCTGCACCTGCTAATGTTATTGCCCCTAGAGGTGGGCATTTGCCTTCGTCCTGTAATTGATAAGGAAGAGGTTCAGTGTGAGCACCATAGCTGAGCAGATAAGGGAGAAAATGAGAAAGGAACAGACTAAGGTTATTTTGGAATTGATTGCTTGATCTGAAATGAAAATAAAACCACAACGAATTTTTGTAGATTATGTTTTCCATGATATAGTTCACAAAACTCCAAATTTCCAGCTATGGTATTTTTCTACATTCCTTTTGTATAGTCCCTATGATTATGCATTGTATTTATGCCAACTTAGGAAACTACCATTAATTTTTAATGCCTATTTTTCCTCTTGGAAAAAAGAACATCAAAAGAATGGGTATTATAAAGTATGTGTGATCAGTAGTGACAGGAGATCTCTAGTGAGTGTCTAATTAACAGGTCCTTCCTGCTCCCCATGTGTCAGGACTGCTCCTAAATACTTTACACACAGGAATCAGTTCATTTTCACAGATGCTCAGGAAATGGTTGCTTTTATCCTCTGTTTTACAGATGAGGAAACTGCAGCATAGAGAGTAAAGAACATTTTTTAAAAAATGACAATAATTTAATACCATAATATGTATACAAGACTCAATCATTTTACAGATATTTTGTTATTTGTATTTGTTTTACAGTTATATCTCAAAACACCCCATCTATTATTCATGTCCTTTCTAAAAACAGCTATATTGAGGTATAATTTACCTACACAATGTCACTTGTGTACATGTACCATTCAGTGATGTTTAATACATTTATAGAGTCATGAAACCATTGCCACAGTGCAGTTTTAGAGCTTTTCCATCGATGTATAAATATTCTTTGAGCCAATGCACATCAGTTGCTACACTTGCTCCTCCAACTGCAGGCAGTCCCAGACATGCCCCTTCTGCACATTTCATATAAGGAGAATCATGTACTGTATGATCTTTTATGACTGGCTCCTTCCACTTAGTGTGCCATTTTTTGTGTGTTTGTTTTAATTTGAAACCAGAACCCAGGGGGTGTGCTCCAGAGTTAGGTTTCTTTTTTTTTCTTTTTCTTAAAAAAAATTATTTATTTATTTGATTTTAGAGAGAGGGGAAGGAAGGGACAAAGAGAGGGAGAGAAACATCAATGTGTGGTTGCCTCTCATGTGCCCCCTACTGGGGACCCGGCCTGCAACCCAGGAATGTGCCCTTAGACTGGGAATTGAACTGGCAACCCTTTGGTTCATAGGCCGGCACCCAATCCACTGAGCCACATGAGCCAGGGCTTAGTGTGATATTTTCAAGTCTTGTTCATGTTGTAGCACTTCTTAGTATTTCATTTCTTTTCATTGCTGAGCTATACAGGATGGGGTAACAGTAGGTTCATATGGAAAATAGTACAATAATGAATGAATAATAATACAAGAATAAACTCTGTGTTTCTTGTACTCACAACTGTAAACTTACCTTTACCCTACCCTGTATTCTATTATATGAATGTGTCTCATTTAGTGTATCCCTTCACAAGCTGACGGAGACTTTTCTTTCCAGTTTTGGCCTATTTTGAACAATGCTGCTAAGAACATTTGTGTACAGGTCTTTGTGTAGACATATGCTTTCATTCTCTTTGGTAGATTACTAAGAATGTAATTGCTGGGCCATATGGTAAGTTTATCTTTAACTTTATAAGACTGCCAAACTGTTTTTCACAGCAACTGTATCATTTTACATTCCCACCAGCAGTGTGTGAGTGTCCTAAATTCTCCACACCCTCACCAATACTCTGCATTGTTTGTCCTTTTGATAGAGCCATTCTACTGGGCATGTAGTGGTATCTGCTGGTGGTTTTAATTTGCACATTTCTAATGGCTGATGGTGTGGAACCCCATTTAGCACAGAAGCTCTTAACCAATTTTAGAAAACCACTTCCCTTGAGATGCTGATGAAAACTATGGACCCCTCCCAAAATATGTAAATGTGTACGTGTGCATTTACATGTATACAAGGGGGATACCCTCAGAAAACCAGAATTTATTTATAAAAATTGTATATTTATTCTTACATGTTTAA
This sequence comes from Tonatia bakeri, assembly GCA_004024845.1. Lineage (NCBI taxonomy): Eukaryota > Metazoa > Chordata > Mammalia > Chiroptera > Phyllostomidae > Tonatia > Tonatia bakeri. The sequence goes on from PVIA01001631.1 coordinate 52,490, forward strand.
ACTTCAGTCACCTTCAAAGTATTCTCCATTTGATGCAATACACCTATCGAGATTTTTTTCCACTGCTCAAAACAGTTTTGAACTTGTCAATTTTGATGCCTTTTAGTGCTTGTGCCATTTTTTGTTTCACCTCTTCCATATCTGCAAAACATTTCCCTTTGAGGACTTTTTTCATCCAGGGAAACAAAAAAAATGTCTCTTAGGGCAAGACTGGATGAATAGAAAGGTCAGGGGATGGGGGTCATGCTGTTTGGTCAGAGACTGCTGAACACCCTGCTTGGTATGGGCAGGTGTGCTCATAAAACACCCATCATAAAATGGGGAGTGTGATGAGAGAGTCTTCCAAAAAAATTTACTGAAGCCAAATGCAGTCTCTCACAACACTACCAGCTGGTACACTGATACAGATGGGTTCCTAGAACACTCACCTAGTACAGGGGGAAGCCTGTACTACAAGGGGCCCACCCTCCAGAAGATAATTCTGGGGATTTGCCGGGCCCCCACTCTTATTTGTGTATGTGTGCGTGTAAGTACATATGTATGTGTATATGTATACACATGCAAACATTTCTTGCAACTCATGGATGAATGGATACAAAGATATTCTTCATCTAAAGAAAATAATTTCATAGTTATATAGAACTTTATAAAATATTTTCATGGGCTCTGTCTTTTTTATTCTTTACAACTATCCTATAAAGTAGGAAGCTAATGTTATCCCCATTTTCTAGAGAAAGATACTGAGTTTCAACCAGTTGCCCCAAGGTTACATGGACAAGGATAAAAGGTAAACACGGGTCTTCTGGCTCTGTCTTCTGCACGGCTTCTCTCTCATGTTGCCTTCTTAGGCCCCTACAGTGTAGGAGGTTGCTGGCTCTTAGAGGCAGCACTTGAAGGCTATAGTATTCAACATTTTAGAAGACAGTATTTCCTGAAGCCATCAGCTTTCCTTGAATAGAGACAGAGAGCTGAAACTTTGATCTGTTTTAGGAAATATTAGAAAGTACCTCGTATAGTAATTGTGTATGGCCAATACTATGACATTAGAAACCAGCAGAATATATTTTTGTTTGTTTTAATAGGGACAAAGAATTTGCATAACTATAAATCAGGGCTAATTATGTATATCATTTCCCCAAGAGCATCTTAAACTGTAAACAAAAAGGAGATGAAGCATAAAGCCTGGAGAATATATTTTCTTCTGCTCATTTGCTAACAGCAAATATTCCCTGGGTCTGCTTTCCTTCGAGCCCATTATGTAGATTTGATGATACAATACTGGTCTCTGAGAGTCAGCCCTAGTAGGTCACTCCGTAGCTCCCATGTTGTCCCATGTCCTTTGCTGTTGAAACATGCAGAAGAGAACACTCATATGGCACATGATACAGACCAGGGAGAGTACCAGAAGTCCCATTTGAGGCTCTTTCCCCTCTGCTCGAGTTGTAGCTGTGTGAGAAGAATAAAACTAGGACAAAAATGAGGGCTGTTGTCTCTTACATGGCCTCCATCATGGCCCAGATTCCGTTATCACCCATCTCACCTGCTGCCCCGTTGCCTGTGATTACGAACCTGTGGTGGCCTGGAAGCAGCTGCAATAAAAGCCACGGACACAGAGCCTGTGTGGGAAGTGAGGGTGCTCTTGCCGCTCCGAGTATTTACGTTACTTTTTACCGTGGTTTCACCAGCCCAAGCATCCTGATGCTCCGATCTTGTGGAGACACAGGGATTGGAAAATGTTCTCTGTTCACTCTAATCCTACTGCTGCTGGAACCGTGGCTCCATATTCCCCATTCGAACGTTTTCAAGAGACAAAGAACAAGAATCTGTTTTCTATCTTAGGGCCATAGCCTTTGAGTTTTCAACTTGTCCCTTAAGTGAAAGTCAGCTCCTCAGTTTGGCAATAATTCTTTAATGGGTTCTGTTTGATTTCTTCCCTCCAGTTCTGCCAAAAGTCTCACTTTTGTTGGTACTGGAAACAGTGCTGATTTGTTTAAGACTCTGGTTTCCCCACAACTTGATATTCTCCTTTCCAAGACATGAAAAGGCTCTCGCTCCATTTTTGAAAGAATTCCTGAACTACATCAGAGATCCAGCTGCTCCAGTGTGCAGCATTGATTAGAATAGCAGGGATGCTGAAGGGATTTAAAAGGAATTTTTCAGCAAGGTCCAGAAGCTATCGACGGAGAGTAAAGGAACTCGGGCCATTGATGCCAGATGGCCTGGGATAAAGTTGACATTGTCTATCATGAAATAAGATTTCTGCAGAAGGAATCCTGGAGGTCACACTGCTCAGCAAAGGGAAATAGTAAACAATAGTGATGATAAAAACCCAGCCCAGAGTGAACCCACTTCTAAATTAAATTATTCCTTATAAACAAAAATACAGACAAGGACTTCTGTGTCTGTCTGCACCTTGGGCTCTGTGGTGAAATAAAATTTCGTACAGATGTTTTGAGTTTTTTGCTCTGGTCAAAATTTTGGTTTGAACATGCTAGGGATTTTTTTTTTATTGTTGTAAGGCCTCTTTGTCTCTGAAAAGAGAAAAAAGCTGGGACACTCTACCAACATATTTCATTTTATCTGAAGGCGCTGTCACGAACATCCACAAACTAAGGGTGAGGGAAAAAGGCATCTTTATCTGTGAAAAATAGCTAAATCTCAGTGGGGAAACCAGAGCCAAGATAAATTTAGAGGGAAAGAAAGCATGTCCTGAAGCAACACACCACATGAAAGGATGCATGAAATATACATCTAGAGTGCTATACTTAAAGCTACCGGGATGAAGCAAAACTGAAGGATGAGTGTCTCTTGGAGCCTTATTAATGATGCTGAGGGCCCTTTATCTCCAGGCAGTGGTTTGCAGGCACCCTTCCCCACTGGTGATGGACGACCATCACTTTTCAATAGCTATGAGATGATGGCCTCTGTTCATGTCTTAGCCGATAGGATTAGGAGAGCAGAGATGCCTGCAAAGGCCAGAAGATGGGAAAGATATGAGTGTTTTCTCACTGTAGCAACTTTGCTCTCTTTATTCTGTGATTAAATAGAAGTCTTAAGTCCAGGGACTGTGAGCCCCTCACTACAGGACTCCCGATTATCATACACATACATTTGAATATGTGGGCATGTATTTGTTTATTTGGTATGTACTTTCCCCCCTCTGGCTAGGCAAGAGCAGATGGATGAGGAACAGAGAGTGAAGCGAGCATGGAAGTCAGACCCTCATTTGGAGGTGGCATGGGTTCCCCATTGAGCTTCGTACATTTAACCTCTCTTTTTGCTTTCAGCAAGAAACTGAGATGATGACAATTTTAGTGTCCCCAAAGTTGCCGCACCTCTCCAGTTGGAATGGACACTACCGCTCTTTCTCTGCCTTGATAATGCTGCCTGGCTGCCGTAGTGACATCAGGAGACATTAACTGGCTGCACACTCAGATTTCGTGCTTTTCTTTTTCATCTGCCTGCAGTGGTGAAGCATTTTGTAGAAGTGATAAATCCATGCTGGCAGCACCACGTGGTTTCCTGGCACCAGGGAGACTCTGGGCTCCAGGAGACACAGACGGCTCTGGGGGCTGAAGGAGTTCACTATGCAGACAGGCTTCCCTCGGGAAGGTCAGCCGAGTGGAGGGATGCTAATGATGTTGGGGTCGGGCTGCCCAGGCTCTGCAGCTTTGAAGAGACACTTTCAGCCTCAATCACACGTCTCATTTGTCACCATTTTCCTTGGCTCCTAAGCTATCCTTAGAGTACAACAGCTACCACCCAATACTTTCATCACAACAGAAAGACTGTGAAGTAGTAAATCTGAGTCATACTCATGACCTTGTTCAAAATTGTCAAAGAGTTACCAGGATAACTATAAAATGAAGACATTCTATGTTTAAGTTCTGCTATTGAATGTCCGTCCTCTAAGGCTTCCCTCTGAACTAGTGTGTTGTTGGTTCACACAGAGGAGCTGGGTTTGAATCCTCACTGCACCACTAATCGTGTCACTTATGTGACCCTGGGCCAGTACTTAACCTCTCTGTGCCTTAATCTCCTTACCTGTAAAATAGGGTTGTTTTATAAGGATTAAGTTAATATATATTTTATAAAGTGTTCAGAACAGTGCTGGGCCCTTTATAAGTTAGGTATACATGTTAACTTTCATTATTATGTAGAAATTTGATGAAAGGGAAGAGTAAGAGCCCAGAAAATTTACCAGGAAGCTTTAATATGAGTGACGGGGTAACTTTTAAACCAAGTTCCTTTATCTGTCTTTTTTTTTCCCCACTCCAAGAATTACAGCTGCATGAACAAGAGGAAGGACTTAGTCTCTGGAAATCTCAAGGTTCTCATCTGTAAAATGGGAGAAGCAGCACCTTCCTTTGTGAGGATGAAATCACCTACGTAATGTGTCCGCACATAGCTGTGCGATGAAGGTCCTTTCTTTCCCACACCTGGGCCCACTTTCAGTTAAGTGCAAATAAAGCATCCCCGCAATATCTTCAGGACTCACGGCAGCTGTGAGAAAAGCTCTAGGCCACTCCACCCTCCACCAGTAACAGCCTGCCTGGGGTGGAGGGAGGGAGGGGACAGAAGGGAGGGAGGCTGGGGGACATTGCTGTCCTATCTTGGAAGGAAACTGTGATGATCCGAGTGGTTGGCTCTCTGCCTGGATCCTTGTCATTCAGGTGACAGAGCTTACTCATTGAGGGCTCTCTGCCCCTTACCCAGAGATGGAGAGGCGTCAGTACTTGCCTGTGGCTACAGCTACACTTGGGTGGTAGGTCCCCCGTGGCCCCCAGGGAGAGGCTGCCTGCTGGCTCTCTCCACCTCTCTCTGTGCTCTCTTCCTGACAGGCTGCCTTTTGGACCTTTGCCAAGCCCTGCCCCTGCTGGATTCACATTCTAGGTTTGAAAGGATTTCTCTTCCCTTACCACCCTCTCCCCTCCCTTCCTTCCACTAGTGCTCACTGAGTGTGTCTGTACCTTCTGCCGATGTTGTACTGGACACTTAAGGCCCTGCAGGGCTTTAACCTTGGGCTGATTTCCTGGTCTCATTCCTGATAATTCCATAGCCCATTTTCTGGCCATGTTCTTTGACCACGGGAATTTTCCAAAGCCAACGTGCTTCTTTTTACTCGTGGTCCTTCGACAGGCTCATTTTCACCCTCATTATGAAAGGGGTGACCCAGTTCTCCTGAGGGGGGTGTTTTGTTCTCAGTGGATTCAGATGTTTATCTTCACACAGAATGGCCTACACAGCACAGCCAAGCCATCTTGTTCTCTAATGTTTTTGCAGGTGCCCCGCTTCTTTGCTTTAAAAAACAATTGGAATGTGTTATGGACTAAAGTTTTTGTCCCCCACCCCAAACTCACATGTTAAAATCCTAACCCTCAATGTGACGACAGTATTAGAAGGTTGGTGCTTGAGAGGTGACTAGGTCTTGAGGGTTGAGCCCTCATGAATGGGATCAGTGTCCCCTTCTACATTGTGAGGACACATCAGAAAGACGGATGTCTATGAATGAGATACCAAATCTGCCAGAGCCTTGATGTTGAACTTTTCAGTCTCTAGAAATGTGAGCAAGAAATGTTTGCTATTTCAGTCACCAAGCCTATGGTATTTTTATTAAGCAACCTGAATGGACTATGGCAGGGTGATTGACCTGAAGGAAGAATTTTGTTTTTTCTTTGAAATATCACACTTCACCCTTCTATTTCATCCCTCCTGACATCACTTTGATCCAAGGCCTTGGCATCTCATGTCTTCATCACTCCAGCAGCCTCCTGGCTGAGCTTCTCGAGACCAGTAAAATCTTGACAACATAATCGGAACCATCTGATATCGCCCACACAAGGGCTGCTTCCACTGCACTGCCCACGGCACCATTGCCAACTTATTGCCTCTCAGCTCCTAATTTATACTTCATTGCCTGATTCGTGAAAATAGATCTGGGACTTTTAATTTTTTTTTTCCTTTTCCAGCTGGCATGAGGTTAAGCTTTGCCAGTACAGAGTGCTGGGGGGACACTGCAGGGAGAAGGGTTCTTCTTCCCGGTTCCGGTGGACAGTTCCCAAGGCACCAAGAGTGTGCAGCATTTTTCTCTACTCCTCAGCCCTCCAGGGTTCCTCCAGTGCTAAGTGCTAGTGGAGGTGGCTTCCCTAGGGTTTCTTGGTTCTCAGTCTCAGGAGCAGTGGCCTTGTGAGGAGCCCCAGACAGTGATGTACACTATCTTGGGGTTCTGTTCTGCATACCTTTTCCTCAACCCTGTGGGACTGCACATATAGAAAATTACCCACCCTGGGTAAGAGATGCCCAGAAGTACATTAGGTTCTTACAAAGGAAGGCATCTCCAGGTCCCAGTATTAACAGCATACACAGTGGTACCCAGCACCCTTTATGCACCCAACTTTCTCTGTGTGCCCAGCCTTGGTTCACCTATATTGTGGACGTTTGTTTTTTCGTGGCTGTCCCAAAGCAGACACTGCTCTCTAGACCTCCCACCTATAGCAGTACCCTGTCACCCCCAGTACTCCTGATTCCTTGTACACCTGTCCAGCAATCGTGGACCATCTGAGTTCCAGCAAGTTGTTTCTGCTAGCCCAGAGACTGTGGACCAGCTCTGGCCCAGACAACCCAGCAAAATCCCCCATCATTCAGTGACTGCAGCCAACCTCTCTACAGAGGCCTGAACCTCTACTTTCAAATTAGTGCTTCTTTGGTTGCTTCTCTCTTTGCTTTGTATCTTTTAGAAGGTATCTTCTTTTTTTAATCTTTATAATTACTTTCCTATAATTATTTCCAGTTAATAGTTCTTTATATTAAATTTCCTCTGTTCAAATGACTGTGTAATGGTTAATTTTATGTATCAATTTGACGAAGCTATGGTGCCTAGATATTTGGTCAAATACCATTCTAGATGTTGCTATGAGGGTATTTTTCAGATGTGATTAAAAGTGCTTGAAATCAGTAGCACTTGAATAAAGGAGATTACTCTCCATAATGTGGGTGGGCCTCCTTCAATCGGTTGAAGGCCCTAGGAGAAATGGACAGAGGTCTCACAGAGGAAGACAAAATTTTGCCTCCAGACTGCCTTTAGACTCCAGCTTCAACATTGACTTTCCTGGGTCTCCAGACTGCTGGACTGTCCCTTAGAATTCAGACTTGCCAGCTCTCGGAATTGTGTGAGCCAGGTTCTTAAAATCAATCTCCTCCCCCAACATACATATCCTATTGGCTCTGTTTTCTCTGGAGAACCCTTACTAATATACCATGTGGTTTTGAACTCCTGAGTGGGCCCATATTGCTAGACTCATGAACACATCAAAAGTATTCAATCAAGGCTCTCCTACTGATTCCTCATCCCTTCCATAACCTGGCCCCACCATATCTACCCAATTATATTAATAGTCCTCAGTGTCCCAGGAATCCCTCACTCACTTTTTCTCTTCCTGTGCTCAAGTTTCCTTCATCATTTGTGTCCTCCCATCTCTTCTCCTTCCATTTATATTCTAGCCATCCTTCAAGGTCCGGTTCAAATTCCTCTTCCTCCATGAAGTCTTTTTTTTTTTCTTACAGCCATCACTATTCTCTCTCTTCCTACAAAGCATGCCTGTGCCATATGATTGAGTGCCGAATGAGATAGTGTCTCATGTGGTTTTTTTTTTTTTGCTAATAGTTACTGAGATTGAGTTTTTATTATGCACTGTGCTGTATACTTCTAATCATCTCAAGTGGGAGATATGCCATCAAACACTCTCTGTATGGACTATGGGCTCCCCCAAGAGTCACCATATAATCAAAAATTGTCTTCTTTTTCTGAGGAACCAAATGGCATAGCAAACTGGGACTATGGCCTATTGTCCTTAAGTAAGACATCATAAGATCAGGACATACCCTTTTCAGAAGATAGATGACAGGGACATAAATGAGGGAGAGGACATATAATATGTGCCATATTCCTGTGAGCAATCTCTCAGAGCATCTGAAAATTATAGTTGCATGCTGGTTTAATATTTCTAGTAAATAATAAAGAGAAGCCTTTCCACTGAACCTGCCTCCAGGGAGATGACCCATTCTCTGATCCACAGTGAAACCTCAGGGAGGGAATGAAAAGGCTCAGGAAACATTCCCCTCTTTTAGTAGTTGCTGTGTCATGTCCATAGAGTTCACTGGAAGTTTTTAGCAAAGCCCCTTCTGTCTAACTTCAAAAGAATGGGATGACTCAGACCTTTGGAAAAAAGGAAAAGAAATTCATCAGCACAGTGCTAAACACAGTGTAGGTGATTTCTGGAGGCCATGTAGCCTTGTCTCGAGTGAAGGTTAAAATGGCAGCAGTTTTGTCCTGACTCTTCATGTCCAGAAAGGTTTGTCTTAATACTCCTTGTTGATTTGGGTAAGGTTATAAAATGATCTCACAGTGAGGCTTATGTTATCTGCATTCTCCACACGGGGAAGTGGGGTCATGTGAGGTTAAGTAATTTGGCCAAGGAAACGCAGCTAGTGGGCGGTAAGCCAGGATGTGCACCAAAGCTTGTCTGACCTCGACAGGAGGCTGTCTCTGGAGTAAGTTGAATTTCATAAAGGCTAGCTATACTAATGTCATGCTTATATTCTCCTTGGGGGGTCAGGGCTGTTTTTATCCCTAACTTTTAGTTCAGGATTAGACTTAGAAAACCTCATCAAATTGCTCAGGCCCATCCAGATAGCAAGTTAGCAGGGTCAAGGCCTGGATGCCAGTCTGTGAGATCCAGAGACGAGATCCAGAGACAGTGCTCTCGTCTGTTTGTAGATGGACTATTTCGAGTGGGTATTACTGACCAAGGTAGATTCAAGCTCCATCTGAGCAGACATTGTGGTCCCCCCACCAGATAGTGGCTAAGACAGTGCTGGATCCAAAGCACTCAAGTCATGAACAATGATCATGGTGGACAACTGCAAAGGAGCCCAGCATCTTGGAATCCAGCACCAGTTTCTTTTGGAATAAGTCACTAGTGGGTTTTTTTTTTTTTTAATTTCTTCACAGCTATGGCCTTACCTCTCTAGAGATAAGTCTCCTTAGGTCCATGTTCAGAAAAATTTCCCTTTCCCTGGAATTGTGTGAAGGCTACTTGTCTGGTGACTTGGGCCTTCTTCTAATCCTCAAGGCCACATTAAGATGTAAGACTGGCTCTAGAGGACATGCTACTCAGGACAGATGACAGTGATAATGACGGCCATGCCTGATTTTAGATTGCATAAGGTGGTGCTGGGTGCACTGAACTCTGGTGCCCTGGCCGTGCTCTGCTCGTTAGGGTGCACCTTACTCACTAGCTGTCATCCAGGGTGGAGAAACGCTCATGAGCTACTTACCTAGATTCAGACAGTGACCAAGCAGAATACTTCTACCACTGTTTGCCTTTAATTCAGAGATCTCATTGATCTCTGAGTCCTTCCCCCATGCTGAGGACAAAGAAAACTAACATAATGGAAGAGGTATTCTAATCACTGATTAGACAAAAGCTTTGGGATGGTGTGTAGGTTTAATTTGTTACTGTGTTTCACATTTGCACAGAAGCAGAAGAACTGGATGGATATTAATTTTCCCTTCAGTAGAAAAATACTTCAAATCCAACACTAAATGGTATTTTCCTATGAAATGTTTTAACTCTATGAACTCTACTTTTATTCTACTCATATAGATGTAAAAAATGCCCCAGCTTTACAGCCTAGAGATACTCTTTTTCAGGATTGGAGACTGTGATTTATTGGAAATATTATTGAATATAACAGCAAGAATGACTGCCTTTAATTTTCTGCCTATTTAGTTCTAAGGATTGTGTTAGATGCTTTATATGTGTTAGTTTATTTAATTTACAGAATATCCCTTTAGGATCTGTGTAGGTCCTTTTATGACAATTTGAATTATGCAAATTTGGAGTAGTATTGTGCAAACATCAGGCACAAAATCAGAAAAACTCTCAAATTAAATTAAAAAATCAAACAAGTATTTCAAAACATATGGGCCAAGAGAACTCTGTTTCTATTGCCACAAGGCAGTATTTCTTTAGCCAGTAACCAGAAGCACCTGCCATTTTCTGCCAAGATTAGTTTTGGATTCCATCAGTTCTTGAGAAAATATTCTTTGTATAAAATGCAATTGTCTTTTATTGTAATCCCAGAAGGCACAGGGCAGTGTGGGGCATTCTTTGCACCTGGTGAGCAATCAGTAAATGATCATTTAGTCGCAGGGGTGTTCAACCTGCAGCCCGAGTCCACGTGGGGCCCAGGATGGCTATGCATGCAGCCCAACACAAAATCATAAATTAACTTAAAATGTTACGAGATGTTTTTGTGATTACATGTCATAATATATTTAATGTGTGGCCCGAGACAAATCTTCCAATGTGGCCTAGAGATGCCGAAATGTTGGAGACCCCTGACAGTGGATCTGAACAGGCTACAGGGGAATGTGGTCACAAACAAGCTGACTAGTCCTTCACCTTTGCAAACATGAGCCTGACCGCCACCCTTTCAGCCCTTGCTAGCTCATGGATGAATTCGTATTTCCAGCTAAGACTGCAAAATAACTAGAGAGGTCCAGCCAAGTACCACTAAGTAGCTTTAATTTCATCCTCTCAATCTTGCTCTTCAATTCCTTCCTTGTTTTTCTCTCTCTCTCCTTACTGCCTTCAGCAAAATAGCACATGTGTAAGGGTTTTTCATGCATTCACTTTTTTGAATAATTATAGATTCACAGGAAGTTGAAAGAGTAATACAGACAGGTCTTATGTACCCTGCACTCGGTTCCTCCAGCAGTAACAACTCATAGAAGCAGAGCAGCGCGTGTGTTCTTGACAAACAGTAGCTTGCTCTGTTTAACTTCTAAGGGAAAAACGCATGTTGAGGAGCAGACAACTTCTCATCAGGCCTCAGACCAGGGCAGGCTTCATGTGTGCCGCTGGGCCCCCACACAAAGCTCCATCAATAGAAGGATGCAATCAGCATCTTGAAAGTCTTAATGATTTTGCCTTTGAATTACATTTTGTATGAGAATTAGGTGGAACGATGGAGCATGTGCCAGGGGCTGGGAGCCTTGTCTCATGCGTGGGCCCATTTCTCCATTTCTGTGGGACATGGTGTGGGTCTCCTGCTCTTTGGCTCCCACCCAGTGACCACTGTTCCCTTCCCCTGGTGCAGGGGGCTGGGTGTGGGTAGCAGAGGGTTCAGTGGGGAGGAAGGCTTTGGGTGCCTGGGATGGTCTGTACTTGCCCCACGAGTATCCTGAGGGAGATATTTTGTATTAAATCACAGATGCAGAATGCCGTGACAAGCCATGAGAGAGATGGCAGAAGAAAGAAAAAAGCTTTTAAACTGCATTTTGAACAGAGGGCCAGTTTCATTTGGTGCTGGGCCCCACAAATTATATTGCCAGCACTACTTAAAACCGTTTTATAGCCCAATCTCTTACAAGAAACCTAGGCATGAACATGAATATTTATTAGGAAATAGAAAGCTTTGACAGAAACACAGAGGAATATCTGTTTGTCAAAGGCAAAAATAGTTCCCACTAAGGCCAGAGAAATCTTCCTAAAGCACATTTTTCCCAAGTCAGAGACTGCTCTCCAGCACACAGTGCTCGCTGCTTCCAGAATACATTACACGGCCACCGCAGGGCCCTGGGGTCTCAGTCAACAATATCCCTTCATCCTGTCTTCCAAATTTCAGGCTCCACCAGACCTTAATTCAGACCCAAGCTTGTTGCCGACTAAGTGCACTACATGCTCTCCCAGTTCTGTGCCTTTGCTCACACCACTGTGTTTGTAAAATGCCAATTTAAGCACTCTGTGAGGCTGAACTATCACGTCTCTCCTAAAGCTCCCAGCCTGTGCCCACCTCATGGCCCTGACACGTTTCCTCTGCTCGTATTGTTCTTTCTCTGGGTCTCATACAGCTAGAGCCACCTCGTCATCAGAAGGAAGCACCCCTTCCAGAGAGCTCAACCCGAACACCTGCACTAAGTTCAACTCCATCCCATCTCATCCCATTCCTCTTCTATTGATTGTGTTGATCATTTTATAAACTGACTTTCCACATTTAATTACTTTTTACTGGTTTAATTGATCATCTCTCCCCATGAGAGTAGGACCCTTTTTTGCTTCTTTATTTATACATATGCATGCCTTAAACTATGCCTTGCGTTATATGTGTTGAGTAAATAAAGGGCCCTTTCTCTCTTCAGACACTGAAGTACGCTGTATGTCATATATTGGTTACGTGTTTTCTTTCTTCTACACTACTGGCTCCTGGAAGGTGGAGAAAGATTCATTCTTATCCTTCACAATGCCTCAGAGAGACCTTGGCTTCCATAAGTCTTCATTGAATGCAGTTATAAAAATAAATGGTGCAGAGGCAGAGCATTTCCTTTCTCTCTCAGAACAACTGGACACAGCATTAAGGCAGAGAGATCAAAACTAATTGCTGGAACGAGAAGCACATGCCATTTTAGGCATCCACCGCGTCTGTATCAAGGACGGGCTTGGAAAAGGGTGTAATCAACTAACAGCACACAGTATCCAGTGTGACCTCTGTGTTCATCACAAGGCCATTCTCTTCAGGCAGTTGGTTGCATTTGTGGCTTGTGGGATGAAAAGCTCCTCAAAATAGGGACCAGGGATGAGGTCTCGTTCTGATGGGAGGGATCAGAGCTGGCGGGCACCCTCTTTATGAGCATCGGGCGCCTGTGTTATTCTTTCAGCAAAGCACTTTGATTTTCATTAGCAATAAAAATGGAGATACTCACCTACAAATCATTTTGGGAATCTAGGGGATGTGAAGAAGGTAAAGTGGGTTATTAATCTAGAGAGTGGCAGGTGTGGGGCAGAAATGGGACTGTTAAGTCAAAATAGTGTACTTAAAAAATAAAAAGAAGAAGAGTGGCCTATTCTGGTTGTCCTTGGGCAAGAACATGAGGCCTGCTGGCCAGCTCAGCTGGGTTGAGATGAGGCTCTGTAAGCTCCAGGATAAGAGACTAGAGCTGCAAAAGATCTCCAGGTGCTGGAGAACAGAGTCATTATGCCTGAGGCTGGCGGGGGGAGATTTGGAGGCCAGGCAAGGACAGAGGGTGTGCAGTGTTCTGTCCTGAAAGTTGTTCACACAACTTCCTCCTCCCTTACTCCACCGAGGAGTTTTCACTGGAAATGCTGAGCCCCAGGGATCAGTGCAGCTGTTCCTGCTGCTAATGGTGAGAATTAGGATGGCTCCCCTCCCCTTTTAACTGTGCAAAGACCTAGGATGGGGCACCTCTGTGCTATAATGACAAGTGGTTTCATTCCTGGGGACAGTTAGAAATTCAGAGAGTATGTCTTGGAGGGAAGGGCAGTATGTGGTATGCACAGAACAGCATAAAACTATGTTGATTATGGGGTAATGAGAATCACACTGAAGCTCCAGAGACCTGTCTGCTGGGGTCACATACCTCCTCAGGAAGCTGAGATTAACTCAGCACTGACAGAAAAGGGTGTGATGATGTGGGATTCTGGAGCTGGTCTGGGGAGGTGAGGTTAAGGAGATCCTGCAGGCCGGGTCCTGGACAGCTTGGCAGAGTGAAGGTTTAGGTTAGTCTTCTTGCTGGGCTGAAAATGCCTACTGTATAATAGGGCAGCATTGCTGGTCTCTGATGAGATAGCCTCCTCCCCTGGGTCTTAAGTGCTCAAGCTAGCATTTTAAGCCAGCTCTGGGCTATGGTGAGAGAGAAGACTGTGGGCAGAGGCCACAGCTGGACAGCTTGCCTATGGAAGGCCTCATTGTATTCAGTCAGATGGGGTCCTGACCTGCAGGACACATGGAGGGCTGGAGAAGGGCACTCAGAGAGGTCTGATAAATGGTGCTGGGGTGAAAAAGCTATTACTTTCCTTCTCTTTTCCACTGTGGAGAAAACCATTCTTCTTACTTCTTGTAAGGAGGAAACTCGGCAGAGCCTGGAATTAGACCACAGCACATTTTTTCCCTTGAAGGCATCTGCTTTTGTGCTGGCTGCTATCTTTGACCTTGCTTTTCCATTCTTCATGACAGTGCAGGACTAAAGAGCTTGCCTTTAGACTTGTTTAGTCTGGGCTCTGAGTTGTTTTTTTCCATTGGCTGGATGTTTTAAGTTGGTGAGTAAATTATTTATCTGTCAAATCAGTTACCTGGTAAAACAGTGCTTGCTTTCTAAGACTAATCACACTAGCATGCCAAATAGTACCCAGAGGTTCCAGCTTCTGCCAAAACAAAGAATGGTTTAGGAGCTAAGGGAATTTGGCCAGTCCTATCAGCCCTACCTCCAAAATATTTCCCCAGTTAGTCTCCTTATCTCAGGTCTATGCAGGCTCCATTATGCTTGGATAGACCTACTTTGGTTAGATTGCTATAACAGCATCTCATCTGGCCTCCCAATTCCACCTTTGATTCCCCTCCAAGACATTCTCCACTCAGAAGCCATAGACATTGTATTAGTTTCTTATTGCTGCTGTGGTAAATTGCACAAACTTAGTGGCTTAACAGAACGTAAACATATTCTCTTACAGTTCTGGAAGTCCAAAGTCTGAAATCATGTTTACTGGGCTGAAACTGGGGTGTTGGCAGGACTGCATTCCTCCTAGAGGCTGCAGGGGAGACTGTTTCCCTGCCTCACCCAGCTTTCGAGGCTGCTTGTATTCCTAGGCTGGTGGCCCTACATTCTTTCAACTTCTGCTTCCTTTGTCACTGCTTTTCTGAGTTTAACTCTCCTGCCTCCCTCTCATGGGAATCCTTTTGATGGCACTGGGCCTACCTGGGTAACCCAGGATAATCTCCCCACTTCATAGAGAAGGTGCTGTTAGTCATTCTTCATTCTCTCACTGGGAGTCAACTGCAAAGATGTAGGCACAATTATATTTGCAAGAACATCATAAACAAAATCTACCCCTGCATCCTCTATAGGTCAGAAGAGAGTTCTAAATGTGGTCCAGATCTCACTAGTCCAAGATCTGGATTGACCAAAATCTATGGGTAATAACTATCTTTATAGGGAGTTAGGAAGATGTAGAGAATGCTAACAACAACAAAAAAAGAGCTGTATTAAAGTGTTGATTTATTGATCAATTACCAAATACCTAGAGCTAGTCTGTCCCCATGAAAAGTTCAGCCATTTTTCAAGGAAAATTAGCAATGATGTAAGTCTAAGCTTTCCTTTGTACAAGATGTCCTAACAGATACACCTACATCACGGATATTCATGGCTCTTTCATTTCAGTTTGACAAACATATGTCAGCACCTACTATGTGTAGTCATTTTCAAAGACAAGGACATATAGAAACTCTGAAGGTGGAATGAACTAAATATGACCTGGGTGTACTGAGGTCTTATGAAAGAGGTTATAGTTTGCAACCTAGAGCTGTTGGAAAGTAAGAGCCAAGTGGAAGGAACGGTGTGAGGATGGCCCAGGAGTTGGGGGAAAAAAGTGTTTTGAAGTAGCAGCAAATGCAGTGGACTGGATGGAGCAGACTGAGCACTGAGGTGTATCTGGAGGCTGGACGCATGTGGTGGAGACTCTAAATGCCAGGCTGAAGAGTTTGGCTTTGTTCTGTGGATAAACAAGGAATTACTGAAACTTTTTTAAAAAAATGACACAAGTCATCATTACTTATAACAAAATACAAAAAAGAGTTAGCATCATTTCTGAGGTGCAACGAATATTTACCATTTGTACTCCTGAAAGAACACAGTTCCTAATTCCTTTTTGAGAAAGTACTGTAGGCTTGTGTACAAAAGAGTATTTATGAACAAATACAAGGAAAAAGAAAGATTGTGTTATCTAAAAGGTTACCTTTTGCTCTTATTTGTTCCACAGGGTTTACAAGAATGCCAATAGAATTATTACGTGCAGTTAAGATGAATGATTTAGATAGAAAGTTCGTAACTACCTGAATAAAGGGAAAACTTTAAAAACAACGCAGCTGCCTTTTAAGGAAAAAAAGGCATTATGGTAAATTTACTGATTTCAAAATTAGAGCCTAGGATTAACTTTAGGAAAGTCCTGTTTCATGGAGTTGCAGCAGTACTCTGATTTTTGAGTTTATATTGAATTCTAGCTTAGCCAATTAGTAGTGGGTAAGTTGGGTGAATATGCTTTCCTTTCTAAGCCTCAGTTTTCTCATCTGTAAATGGGCATACTAGTGTTAACTCCCTCGGTGGTTTGTTGAAATTAAAAGTTTTAGAGCTTATGAGAGTCCTATTTTGTTCATAATAAATCAATAAATATTTGTCATTTTACTACAATAGTTTCCTCCCATTTTTAAATAAATCTTGACAATGAAAAAAGAATAATCCTGCATATTTTGCTTTGTTATTCCATTAATTCAGTATTTTAAGTTTTATAAGGAACAGATGGTCCTATTGTTCATGGATTCTATATGTGTGGATCTACCTACTTGCAAAAATTTATTTGTAGTTGTGACATTGTCCATGCCATCCATGGCCACGTGTAAACTTGCAAAATGACTGAGTTGTCTGATGCCCACGTGCTCTGCTGAGGACGAGCAAAGTGATGCTCTGTCTTATTTTAGCTCTTACGTTATCAACAAGTGACCTTCTTGTGGTCTATGTAGTGCCATATTCTTTGGATTTTTATGTTTTTTGGTTAGTAATTTCACTTTTTAAAATATTTATTTATTTATTTTTAAAGAGGGAAGGGAGGGAGAAAGAGAGAGAGAGAAACATCAACGTGCGGTTGCTGGGGGCCATGGCCTGCAACCCAGGCATGTGCCCTGACTGAGAATCAAACCTGAGATGTTTTGGTTCGCAGCCCGTGCTCAATCCACTGAGCTACACCAGCCAGGGCTGCAATTTCACTTTTTAAATGGACTTCCAAACATAGTGTTGAACTGCTGGCTCGTGTTCCTAAATGCAAGAAGACTGTGATATGATTGATGAAGAAAAATTTGTTTTACATAAGCTTCATTCAGGCATATAATACTGTAGGTTCTGAATTCAATGCTAGTGAATCAACAATATACATTAAATAAAGTGTATTTAAGCAGAAATACATTCAAACAAGGTTATGTACCGGTCGGTTGATGAAAATGTTGTGATCAGAGGCCTGCAGGAACGTAGCCGTGTGTTTCCACTGGGAGCAATCGTTCAGTACTCACTAGTTCAGTGTTCGCAGCTGCTTTACAGGATGTAGTTACTGAGAATAATGAGAACTGGATGTATTTTTGAAATTTGGCTTTGTAACAATGAATATAACATGTGGTGTGTTAGTTATTTAACCAGTAAACACACTATAAAAATATGTACCTTTACAAATATGAAAGTATTATTTAATATTTCTGGTAGCTTGTTATTTCTTGGTAAACTTACATGGCCCAATCAGACTAATTCCATTGGCTTATGGTTTTATAGCCCTTTTTATAGTATGCTAATTTTATACTACCAATTTAGTGAGAAATTAATTAAAACAAAATGTCAAAAGCTAATGTTTTCACATTTTATGCCCTGGATATTTGTTTCAGACTATTTATAACTCTCAGTAATCCTCAATTAAATTTTTGTTTGTGTTTCACTTCAGTTGATTGAGCTTTTCTCAGTAACAATCATGAGATCCTGATATTGTGATATTAATAAGAATAAAATGGATCTTTTAATTGAAGAGAGAATGCCATTCTTAGGGAACCAGGAGAAGCTGTGCCTCAGTTCTTGTGAAAACTCAGATGCAGATGCTGTGTGATTGTAGATTAGCAGAAAAGTCTGGCTCCATGATATAACATAGATTTCCTTTCATCTCAGGCAGTAATATTTTAGAAGAGATCTGTAGGGACATTTTTTCTTTTTAGAATTGATTTTGGTTTTAACAATGTTCCTTAAAAAGAAATTCTTTATTTTAATTTATCCAGAGTTATTTTCTAGGCTTCATGTCCTTACACTTTTAATTTGTTCTTGGGAAACTTAAAGAATCTGTGGACACCTCACTTTATGTAATAGCCCACTAGGTTCATAGAGACAACTGAGACTGTTAATAAACTTTGCTGTTTAAACTACTTATATTTGGCAGTGAATTGGCAAAATAAAGACGTATATTATCCAAATCAACTAAGGCCTTGGTATTCATCATATATATATACACCTCAGAGACCAAAATACAAGAAGAAAGTAATAGAACTTTTCATATTTAGACTGTCTTTGCAAATATAATAAAGTAAGCTTCATAAATATGTACTGTCTCTCCCAGTCATCATCGTGTAGCCCATATTTCAAGCAGTCACCAGCGAGGAACCCCAAGAGCCCACCTCCCAGGGGCAGAGCGTACGTGCCCCCCTTGGAAGTGCTGACCGCACACCTGTGCTGTGTGTTCACTTCCAGCATGCCGCCATGTTAGTATGTGGGTAAGAGGATGAAACATTATATTACCTTGTATTTTAAAATATCTTTAGAATACTTTCTAAGGACATGGGACAATGACTATGAAAATCTTTGCCACAGCACAAAGGTTTGCTGGTTATGTTTATAAACAAAATAAAACAAACCCTCACAAGCCAAGTTTGCTTATCTTTTTTGTGATGACAAGTAGCTATCACTATCGGTAGTCTGGTACTTTGCAGTTACTTGAAGAAGTAAGCAGACTTATTTGCCCCTTCAAGGCAAAGGTCACATTTTAATAATGAATGAGAAAAGAACTGCTTTGGAAAGAAGCTCATGTAATGAAGAAAGCATTTAGGGAATGCTGCTCTTATTAATGATTTAGTTGCCACAAACATTGAGTTTCATCTGTAAAATTCATACCTCCACATGCAAGGAAATTGGAATTTAAAAAAACTTCCAAATAAAATGTTCTGAATCTATTTGTTAAAAATAGCAAAATGTAACACTGCCCAGTTAGTTTGCATGGATGAATGCCTGACATCCGGGAAGACGGAAATTTACTGGTCAAGTGGAAAGGGAAAGCTTGCACAATCGGTGGATGGGACTGAGAGATCAGTGCCCTGATGCAGGAAGTGGAGCCAATGAGGCACTTTTCTGTTTGGTCTCTGCTATCCTAGTAAAATGTGCACTTAAGTCATGACAGCCACTAAAACTCTGTTAAAATAAACTGAATTCCTGTCTCACAAAGTGTTGTTATGCCAAGATTTTTAAAAAATAAGGTGTATGCAATAAGTTGATCTCAACAATATTTTTAAGATGAGAGAGAACATCAAATGTCTTTTAAATCTTTAATAAATAAATAAATAATAAGTTTTAATGTTTATTTATTTTTCATTTCATCCTTTTAAATTTACATTTTTGTGCAAGTTTATTAATATCAATATATATTACAGAGCATCACACAAGTGTAATTTATAAATAAAATCCCATGTATTATGGATATGTTACTAAAATTTTTCTGAAACTTTTATGTAATAAATAGGTTCAGGGATCCCTGATCTGAACTACCCATTCCAAAAGTAGAAAATTAAAATAAATTAAGGAGATTGGGTACATTTTTCAATTCTCTCAAAAAATTTTTTTTCTCATGTAGGAGTGTTTAAGAAAAGACTGCCATCTGTATTTGTATTTTAAAAAGAAAAAGCAATTTAACACCATAAAATTAGGAAGGATGTAATTGCAGAAAGAATAGACCATTAAATTGAAAATAATTTACTTATGAACAACTTACACAGTGTCCTTTTTTTTTTTTCTGATGTGGACTGTTTGAATACCACTATGGAGCAATACTGGCCTGTACTACTAATTCTCATAATCTTCTTTTTCTCAAATGTGATGTCACATCCTTTGTGCTTTTAGAAACAATGTCTCTGAATACTGTAGGAATTTTTACCTTCTCTGTGACAGTGGTCCTCCTTCCTTCTTCCTGTCTCCGTGGGGACAGTGCGCAGGTCGAGCACCCCTGGTGCTATCCTGACCGGAACAATGACTTCACAACGGTCAGACAGCGACCATTTTTGCATTTTTCATTTCAGTTTTGCATTTTAAGTGCCTATAGCCCACTTTGATCCTTTAACATTTCTGGTGTCACACAAATGTACATTTGGCTCTTCCCTCAGTATATATTTGTCCTACTCGCCAACTACTTCTTCAGATTATAAAGTCACTTGAATTCTCAGCCTACCTTTTGTGATATTAGTCTTCTTTCCATCTGTGACTTTAATCTTACTGATCAAACTTCATATTCCTATTTTCTCTATTATTTACAAAAAAGTCATGTCACATTTTCAGAAACAATCCTTGAAATCTCATTATTTACTTCTAATAATGGGAGAAACTATTGATGAAAATTCTGTGTATAATTTTCCATCAAGTTTTTTTAATGTGTCATTTAATGTGTATGTTAAAAGAAAAGAAAAACGAACACAACAAAACCACATGGAAATCTTCACAAAGTTCTACAGTATGCATAGTGTTTTCTCTCTATCACCAATGCCATCTCTTAGTCATAGGAAATGAGGTAAATTGGAAGGAACGTCCATGAAAACAAAATCTGTTAAAATTATTCTAGTTTCATTGCAGTGTCAGCCAAGAAGATATTTATTGTGCTTTCATTATCAGTGTGTGGCTGAAGCCTGTGCCCTTTGAGAGGTTATGTAACAGAGGTTATCAACTTACGCACATGTGCCAAGGTTCTTAACACACAAAGTCATCAGTGGGAGCGGTCAGGGTCAATCCTAGATGAAACTCATATTTGGTGCACTCTTTGTACCATAAAAATACCCTCTTTTTTATTTTCTAGTCAACAAGTTCCTTCCTGCCCTCTCTCTCCACATCAGGGCATGGTCAATGTGCTTGTTAAGGTGCTTCGTGCAGCATTAATTTCCCAGAATGGAATTCCTTTCTTATCTCCTGCTGCCACTTATAAGGAAGTGAATCAGTGGAGACTTGGCATTCACCTTGAAAAGTTGTTGCCTTCTGGTATGCAGCAACAACAAAGTGGCTAGAGCCAGGAAGAGTGCAGCCTTTTATTTAGCAAGGAAAGAATTCTTTAAGAAACAAACAAACAAACAAAAAAGGACAAATGGAGATTGAGACTACGCTTGGTTACTGAAGAACTGGCATTCTAAAGGCGTATCAGGAAGGCTCATAAAATACAAAAAGGAAAATAAAAATGTGGGGTGGGGTTGGGGAAGAGGTAAGCTACCAATGAGGTGGCAAGTGAGGGGGCGTCTTTCCTTCCCTGGTCTACAAGTAATGGACAAGGGCTGCCTTCAGAAGGGGTGATAGATTGAATATTATTTTCTCAAGGAAATAGAACTAGACCTTGGAGAATGTGTCGGGCCACAATCTCAAATGATACTCATGTCTCTACAAGCCTTCTTGATGTTTTTCTGGAGAAGTTTATATTTCTTTTTTTTAGATTAACATGTTTAAATGCATAAGGCAAAATACATAGGATTACAAAGGAAACCAATTATATTGAAGTACCATTATGAATAGTAAAGAAAAATTTGTGATATGGTAGCATCTGCTTGTTTAATGACATATTAAACAATAGAATCTGGTAATTGCTACCTTCGTTTTGAAATAGTGATGAACATAAACTATAATTTAACATGAGCAATAACTCCAATATGACATGAAATATCTAATTTATGTTATTAAAAAGTTGACAGAACAGCTAATTTTATGGTAGCTTGTGCCCTATTTTACAATTGAAGAACATTTTAAGTTTAAGTTGGAGGTTAATGAAAGTAAAGATGTAGCCTTGGCTGGTGTGGTTCTGGGGATTGAGTGCTGGCCTGTGAACCAAAGGGTCACCGGTTCAACTCCTAGTCAGGATACATGCCTGGATTGCAGGCCAGATCCCCAGTAGGGGGCACGCATGAGGCAACCACACATTCATGTTTCTCTCCCTCTTTATCTCCCTCCTTTCCCCTCTCTAAAAACAAATAAATAAGATCTTAAAAAAATAAAATAAAGATGTAACTTTTTTCTCCATCCAAGTTCAAGGATCTTTAATATTTTACCCTCATGAGTCTTTGGACTCCAGGTTAAGAACTTCTATAGGTAGGGGCTGAAACTATCAAGAAATTGTAAAGGAGGGTGTTTTCAGTGGGAGGAGAAGATACAGGACTGTTAAAAGCAGTGTAGAATAACAGGAAAACGTTTGGAATAGCAAATGGATAACTAAAATATTTCTGAGATTTTTCCCTCCTGATTCTTTGCACATCACCCAAATTCAGTCTCTTATCTCTTGTCTGAACTGGTGCAAGTGTTCCTAGCTCACCCTACAGCCAACCTCCCAGCACTATCCCACAGTCCTAATGAGTAGCTTTCTTCACGTTTCAGTCATGCTCTGGGGTTCAAAACCTCTCAGTGGTTCTTCATTGCCACCCAAATAAGGTATTGCTCTTTATTCTGAATGTAAGGTTCATTATTAGCATTTGGTTTTAGTTTATCTTTACAATCTAAGTCTCTATTAGTCTTCTAAAAACTAAACATGAATTATCGGGGAAGTCCCAAGATCATCAAGTTTTGATTTTAGGATGGGTTTTAAGGTAGATTGAACAGCAGGCCTAAAAGAATGGAAGAATCTTAATACTGAGTAGAAGAAATAGGTGGTTGATCAGTAACAAATCAGAGGTTTTTTTATGAGCCCGACTAGTGAAAAGGAGAGGGTGATGGTTCTAAGAGATGAGGTCCTGTGTATTGGCTGGAAATTCTGGTGGAATGAAAGTCAGCATCAGGGAGGGAAGACTAGGGGATATCTTTCATAGTGAAGCATTTTTTTAAAGGTTCTTTCTTACACAGTTTTGACTCAAGCTTTCCATTTCTTAAACGTTGCTTGCCTTTCACCTGTAGGAGATTCTGGATACAAAGTCTCATGCTGTCCCACTCCAACTCAGCAATTCCCACAGCACCCACTACAGAACAAGGTAATCTCATGGCTACTGGTGGTATCAGATCTGATGAATTCTCTGTCCCTATAAATTATTCAAAAGCAATTCCAACTTACCAGAAGTGAATTTCCAGCTCTATGACAAAGGCAGGTTTTGGTAATTTTCACCTTAAAATAACCTGTGATACTTAAGACTAAATAAATGGATACAAAATATTTCTCAAGAAATTTGTACTCTGAAGGCTAAACTGACCTAAATTCATATCTCTTTACCAGATTCACATGCAACTTGATATCTGTTAGATGAAAGCGCTGGGGGAGAATTAATATTAAACTGACCTTGAGTTCTCTCAATTTCTGATGAAAAGTTTCAAGTTGCAAATGTTCCTGCAGTGCTTTCAGAATACATTTTTCATAGCTAGAATAAGCACTCTGTTTGCAAGTGTTTTATTTTAAAATTTCTTAGGTAGAATTTTATACAATTCATTCAGTATTATAATTCTCTGCAATATAATAAACACATCTGACCACCACGCAGAATGGAGTGAGTACAAAGAGATTTGGGGCCAGGGCCTCGTTTGCCTTGTCATTGTGCTTGGCCCAAGGAAACAGGAGATGGCAGTCCTTGCCACTATGCAATATTTAGGACAAGGATGACTCAGTTTAAATAGAAACATTATCTTCATTCTGAGGTAAAAGGGCAGATCTGCAAGCACATACCCTCTTTGTAAACGATGGTAACAAATGTATCCGGAAGGGAAAAATGCAAATAGCACATACACTCCATGAATAATTGGCCTTAATTGTCCATCCTTAAACTTGGACCCTGGAATTCCTTGTGAAGAACAAATACACAAACTTTAATTGACTGATTTTCCTTTTGCTGATTTAGCAGATATTTTACTGAAATAAGGAGATAAAGCTAATGTAGAGAAAAATAAGGTATTATGAAGTCATAAAGTAATTTCCACCCTGATGCAGCCTCTGACATTTCAGTTAAAGCATTTGGAGAGTGTGAATAGTGGCAGAACAGTCTCTGAGCAAAGGTTGTTAGGCTTCTGAATAAAGAAACACCTTTCCAAAGGCCCTGCCGCTGTAACTGCCATTGCTGTTGCTACTCTTAGGCATTATGACCTACTAGAAAAATCTGTGCAAGAAAGAATGCATAGGCTTCCTCTTCAAATTTTTGATGATAAAAGTCTGAAAAAAACAAGCATTAAACATACCATGCTATATTAGGCAACCAAATAATCCTCTTTTTGTTTATTTATTGGGCTCGGGTCAGTGGAAGGGTTAGCTAAAAAATAAAAACAATAACCAAAAAACCCCTCAATACCAATTAGAGATGGGAGGTGGGTAAGTAAGAAGTCCAAATTTACTCTTGCTTTTTTGACCATTGTTTTCTAAATCGAATACAAAGATACTAGAGGACAGGAGGGAGGGACTCATTTTCCTCACCATTCCAGAGGCATTTGCTGCACTCTCACTGCTGTCTGCGGCAGGAGTTGCAACTAGCTCCTCCTAGCCCGCAACCTCCACAAGGGAACTTTCCCCTCACTGTGTCCCCAGAAGAGGATGAGGTGAGAGCTTCGTGCTCTGGAAGTTTAGGAGAGCACGTTACCGCCCACAAAATCACACCTTCCACAGGAATAACAATACTGTACCCTTGAAGACAGCCTCTGTTTCTTCAAATTCAGAAAGAAAAGAGTTCCTTTACATATTATAGGTAAAAGAAGCACAAATTACTAAAGCAAAGACCTATGTCTTTTGTTTTAATAAAGGAAACTATTAAAGATCTCTTTAAAACTCCTAATGTTTTGCAGGATTTTGTTGTGCATTAATCTTCCCTTTTTCTCTCAGAAGTGTTTAGTCTCTGTCAGCTTTGAGGAACTGACCCTGTGCTAGCAGAAAGCAGAAGGCCAAGCTATTGGAAGAGCAGAAGCCCTGGTGAAATGTAAATCCCACAGAGTGTCAACGATAGATTTCAGTGCCTATGTTCATGGGATTCCTCTTATAGGTGACATCATATGGTATTTGTCTTTCACCAACTGGCTTATTTCACTTAGCATAATATTCTCGAGTTCCATCCAGGCCATCACAAATCTAGTGAACAAAATAAACTAATGAACAAAATAGAATGAGAGGCAGAGAAACATAGACCAGACTGATAGTGACCACAGAGGAGGAGGGAGGGGGGTAATGGTGGAAAGAAGGGGAAGGAACTAGAGAACATAATGGATGACCCATGGACACGGGCAACAGTGTGGGGATTGACACTGGGAGTGGGGGGTGGGATGGGTGGAGGAGGGCAAAGGGGGAAGATTGGGACAACTGTATTAGAATAACAATAAAAAACAAAAATATTTTAGTGTGTATGATATTCATGGTGTGTGTGTACTTATTAAAATCCATATTCCTGAGCCCCATCCCATAAGTTCACATCTAACAAGTGCCTGGGTGATCTTAACACGTGGTTGATCACATGTTGAGAGACACTGAAGTGATAAGCGGGTTATTTTAAAGCTCTTTAAGAGCTACTTTAAAATACATACAATGTGTATTTGAAGCATTCAGTTTGTCCCTTTGGTGAGTCTTTTCTGCTTTCTCGTGCTGCCTGCACCCCGACCCCTCGGCATTCCTCCTCAAACTAGTGCCACAAAGCTGGCCCCCTTGCAGCTGCCCCCAACCTCCACACCTGGGAAAGGAGACACACCTACTGTGTTCTGGGATCATCTCTTTCCTTCTCTCATTTAAACTTGAGTTCCATCAGTATCTTTCTTCATACCAGGTAGTAAGTAGCACCTAAGAAGCAACCTGACAACTACCTAATGCTTATGAAGAATGTAATGATTTAAAATGACTTAACACTGCCTGCTCAGGTTCTTTGTATTAGCTGATTCCTCTGCCAAAATCACCCTCCCAGATCTTTGAAATATTATCTTCTCACACAAGCTTTCTTGACTATTCCTTGAAAAATAATCTCCCAACCCCATCCTTCTCTCAGGCATTCTCAAATCCACATTCTTATCAGTATTTGAAGTACTGAAATTATCTTGTTTTTTTTTTTTTTTTTTTTCCCCTGTCTCTTTCTACAGTTAAGTGTAACTCCCGGAGAGCTGTTAGCTTTGTTTACTACCGTTACAGCTGTATTCCTGGCATGTAGTAAGTTTTCAATAAGCGTTTTGCCAGTAACTGAATGGAGGTGATTTCTGCCAGAAATATCTTTTAGAAGTGGACATGGCATCATGGTCTTGCCCTTATCCCTGGGAATTCCAAGCACACTCTCTCTGGCTGCCCAGGAAGGGAGCCATTCTGGGAAACTGGCTTTCATCTGCTTTACACCTGAACATACACTTTACAGGTGGAATTTTGTTGTGGGGGAAAAAGGCAGAAGGTGGTGGGAGAAAGCCAAAAAGGCTAAGGGGTACATATATTCTTCCCATTCTAAAACATCCTTTTTTATTGGGACTTATTAATACAGGACAAACAGGTCCCACAGGATATCATCTTAAGAAATGTGGTCATCTCATGTCAGGCAGCTTCACCACATACCTTACACCCTCCTAACCCAGAACTTGCTGCTTAGTGTATGGCCTCCTCCTGGAAAGTTACCCCAAGCTGGACAGTCATAGCTTGTATAAATAGGAGGATTTCATGTGAGCCTCAGCTACCTGGTTTAAGTGCTAGATATTCTGTTGTAAATGATATAATCTTTAATCCTTATTTCTGTGTTTTGGAAAAGGAAGAGGTTAGTGTCCATTCTTGCTCAATCTCCTCCTGAATTAACAAGAACGTTAGGATTGAAACTACCCTCTGTGGCGGTCTCTGAAAACCATCTGTGAGTGAGCTGCTCCACCTGCTGGGCATGTCTTAGATTAAAAAGTAAGGTTGAATGAGGTATGGAGACTTGGAAAGAAACTTCCTGGGAGCTGATTGGAAACTTGAAGATCCCCTGTTATATTGGCAACAAATACATACTGACTCGCGCTGTGCTTTCTGAATGCCATGAGCATTCTTCCTTTGACGGGATACGCACCTGCTCCATTCCTGTAAACTCAGCAAATGACGTGCACAAATCTCAGGCAATAGTTTTTACATTCACTTCTCTTTTGTCCTGTATCTTTTTCTGAGACTGGCACAATTAGGATGTGAGGAAAAAAGGAATGGGCATCCAGTGAAGAAAGGCTGATGTGTGGGGTAGAAGTGGACTAGCACAGTGAGGTCAAGCTCCGAGGTGTGACCCTGGGAAACCGGTCAGGGACCTGTGGTTTCCAGGGGCAGGCAGTTTGCAGGTAGGCACCAGATGGAACAAAAGCACTGAGCAGGAAGCTTGGCAAAGTGGAAAGGAAGAACATGGTCTTTTTAGCCAGGAAGACAGGGGTTTAAATCTGTTCTCAGTTACCAGCTACATGACCATAGGTAGGTTATTTAGAATAGAGTAAAATGGGTCAAGAGAATGAAAATTAGTATTTGAAACTATGCGCTGACCCTGTAATTATTAGTTTACATATATTACTTCATTCAATTTACATATGAGCCTTATCAGGCAGATGGTATCCTGTCCCAGTAAATGTTGGTGGCCCACCATTTTTTTTTTCATTCTACATGCTCTTCCTGAATAATCTGGGCATGATTGTAATTTCAGCAACCACAGGTGTAGTACAAGTGGGGTCCTGATTGCAGTGAGTTAGGGAAATAGTGGAGGAAGATAGTGTTAGACAACCCCAAGAATTTGTCTTAGAAAGAGAGAGGAAAAGATAGAAAGTCAGTGCCCCAAAATGTGCATTCAAGGCAGTTTCTCCTCTCCCACATGGAATAGCTGAGACAAACATGCTTCTAGATTGGAAGTGAGACCCACACAAGGCCTGCCATCCCCAGGGAGGTCCACCCTCCCTCTAAAAGGCTTGTGTCCAGCGGGCCATCACTTCATAGCAACATCAGCCTCCACTGACCACTCTCAGTTTCTGAAACACATTTGTCTCTGTGCTCTCAGGCCAGAAGACTCCCTTGGCTCTCCTCTTGCCTTATTGGCTATTTCTGTTCAGCCTCTAATGCTGGATCCTCCTCCCTGCACCAGATTTCTGACTGGCTCTGTCCTCATCCCAATAAATCTGACCTCAGCTCTCGTCTCTTGTAACCTGCATTCTTCTCAGGTGACCTCAAGGCATACAGTGCCAAATCTGTATGCAGATGATTAACGCAGCTGAATCTCTTGCCAGATCACTTCCCAGAGCTCTGGCATTCTGTCTCCTCTGTCAGAATGGTCACCTGGAGAGCCATAAGCATGGCATCATTGTGGTAACAGGCAAGACCATATGGTGCCATCAGAAACCAACTGTACTGATTCCTTTCACCGTCCATTCAAACCCATTCTGTGGGCCTGGTTTTCCTCTGCTTCTTGGATCAATTCTACGGTGAGTCTCAGGAGCTACCCATTTTCTGGTAACTCTTAGTTTAATGGAAGATGTAGTGTAAACTTACACTAGTCTCCCCTTACCTGCAGGTTCCCTTTCTGTGGTTTTACTTATCTGTGGTCGACAGTGATCTGAAACTTTTAAATAAAAAATTTCATAAACAATCCATAGGTTTTACATTGTGAGTGGGCCATTCTGGGTAGAGTGAAGAAATCTCTTGCCATCCAGCTCCATCCCACCCCAGACGTGACTCACATACCCCTATCCACAGTGGAGACCTTTCTGCCTGTTGGTCCCTGAGTAGTGGTCTTGGTTATCAGATCACTGTTGCGTATCGCAGTGCTTGGGTTCAAGTGGACCCTATTTTATTTAATAATGATCCCCATGCACAAGAGTAGTGATGCTGGCAATTTGATATGCCAAAGAGAAACCATGAAGTGCTTCCTTTACGTGAAAAGGTGGAAGTTCTCCATTTTATAAGGAAATAAAAATATCGTTTGCTGAGGTTGCTAAGACCTATGATAAAAATAAATCTTTCAGCCATGAAATTGGGAAGAACAAAAAGACGAAAAAAGGAATTCCTGTTAGTTTTGCTACTGTACCTCAAACTGCAAAAGTTAGAGCTGCATTGAATTATAGATGCTTAGTTAATGTGGAAAAGGCATTAAATTCAGGGGTGAAGACATGAACCAAAACTATGTTCTGATCGGTGGCAAGGTGTTGCACCAAAAAGCATCGGGACTTCAAAAAGGGATCCCTAAAACAAGTGGAACCAAGCCATTTACTGTAGCTCAGGGATGGTTACACAGACTTGAGAATAGGTTTGGACTGAAAAATATAAAAATTACTGGAGAGGCTGAACCTACAATGAAGCAGACGCTGCTATGTTCCTGGCAGAACTGAGGAAGTTGACCAGGGCTGGGGACTATCCTCGGTTCGGGGCATTCGCTGGGGGTCTGGAAGGAACCCCCCTGTGGTTAAAGGGGGACTATGCTATTCTAAGACTGGAGACTGGAGCTCTGGAGTGACCTTCAAAGCCCACACTATTCTACTCCGCCAGGCTTCCATTTAGTTTTAGAGCTCTACAGCTTTTAAAAGTGAATTATTAGCATCTCAGCAATTTTGGAAAGGAATATCATTCACTTGCCTTTCATAAAAGAAAATCAAAGATGAACAGGTCTCATTTACAAAAGAGATTCAAGACACATGACTAAAATAATTAATCTTATTTCACACTCCAAATTTTACTCTTTGTTCAAAATGAAGTCTCGTACCCTATCGTGTGCCATTTGGCCCCTTGGACTCCTCCTCCAGCACGGCAAAGTGTGTATGCTGTGATGCCCCGCAGTCCTGAATAGAGGCAGTTATTGAAGGCATAACACTGCTTTTTTCTTTGAGCATCTGTAAAGCCCAGTGTGTGAAGTGTCTCCCAGCTCCTGCCTCTCCCACACACACCCACATTTGGGTTCTTTCATACACAGATTCACAGAACAAAACAAAAACTGGCTTGTTCTGCTATAATGTACCAAGAATGTTTCCTTTTGTTTTTAACCAGATAGAACATTCATTCTTATCCTTCATAAAGTTCAATTTCTCTGCTGGTACTTAGGGGCTGGATATACCCAACTTTTAGGAAAGATGGCTTATGTATCCACTAGTTATTCCTCTTTTTCTGTATCTTTAACACTTTCTCTCTGTTTGATTCTATTCTCAACCACATTCATACTTAAACTACACCTTAAAAACAATAACAAAAAGCAGTACTGTCCTCATACCCCCTTTATTTTCTGCTGACATTGGAATTGTATTTTTGGTAATGGCAGACTAGTTAATGAGGGTCAACTCTATTACTGATAGAAACAGAAAAACTGAAGTGTATATAAAGGTCCTCTTGGAATGCAACAGAGAGGTTGTAAGATAGTGAAGAACAATGGGGCTAAATCAGTAGAAGATGAGCCCAGCACTGGGGACTTTTCCATCTGAAGAGGCTGAGAGACTGAGCAGAGCTTTCAACAGACTCAGAATTCTGGCCCCATCAGTCAGGCTCTGAGTTGGAGCCCTAAAGAATAACCCTGGGATTAGGGTGAACAGCAAAACGACCAACACTGGCAAGGACTGGAGATTGCCTTCAGTACTGGGATTGGTGCCCTATCCTTCTGAAAGACACAAAACTACAGACATGGCCAACGACAGAGACAGACTATACGGGATCCTGATAAAGGATGGAATTTAGTCTCTTTCATAGGCAAGTGTTGACTGGTGGTCTTTGAATGCTGTTTACACTTTTCCAATTCACACTAATAAACTGTTTCTTTCTCAAATCTATATAGACCAGACTTCCCTTGCCAAAGTTTACACCCTATATCTTTATAACCTGTTCCTTTTTTCAGGAAATGATACCTTAGCCAACAAGTTACTTTTGCTAGAAACTTCAAAATCCTCCTTAATTGCCCATTATCTCTCCTTCTTTACCACTAATCTGTTGCTAAGTCCTGCTGATCTTGTCTTTTAACTGCATCTGGAGATCTGGAGATCTCTTAGCCTCATTCTTCCCACCCTGGTTCAGGCCACTGTCCCCATTGCCTACACTATGGCACTAGCTTTCTAGCTGGTATTTTCATTACACTCATCCACCCAATTTATTCTTTACATAATGGTCAGAATGATGTTTTGAAAATTCCCTTGACTAAGATATTTTGGGTGGCTCTTTATTGTGATTAGAAGAACATCCAAGAATCTTGTCATTGGCCCAGGGCCCAGAGTTGCCTCACCCCTGTCTTCTTCCCTGCTTTCCCACACACACACTCCAAATTAGCCACACTGGGTTAGCCACTCTGAGTTCCTTACACTTTCCAAGTTTTTTTTTTTTTTTTTTTCGCCCAGAACAGGGACTTCGCACATACTGTCTTTTCTTCCTGGAGAATGCTCATCCCAACTTTCTGTCTGGTTAACTTTTATTCAACACCAGGCCTCAGTGGAAATGTTATATCCTCAATAAGAAATCCACTAAATATTCCTTCTTCTCCTAATTTATACTAGACCCTCCATTTTACTCATGTGCTGGTTGTCAACTTATTGCTTCTGGGCTCCAAATTCACCCCTCAATATTCGCTCTGCAACAACGGATGGAGCCGCTGCACAGTGAGCGTGGTGTTAAGCTTTCTCGGTAGAGGGCGGTAGAGGAACATTTCAGGAGGAAGGGGCACTCCTGCTGCTTCCAGGTGTTCCGGGTTAGTCTGCAGTGTGGGTCTGTGGACATTTGGGGGTGCTGTGTCCCAGCCATGCCCTCAGAACATGCTGTCCCTAGAGACCTTGCAGCCCCATTGTGGCCTGGTGATCACCTTCCTGTGACCCTCCCCATGTGGACATCCCATGCTCCAGGTCTCTTGCCAGCCCTGGGGCCCTGATTCCTCTGCACACC
Source organism: Tonatia bakeri (assembly GCA_004024845.1). Lineage (NCBI taxonomy): Eukaryota > Metazoa > Chordata > Mammalia > Chiroptera > Phyllostomidae > Tonatia > Tonatia bakeri. The sequence goes on from PVIA01001631.1 coordinate 84,136, forward strand.
ACCCCTCTGCCCTAGGTTTGTCTGCCCACATCACCGTCTTTTAGACAGGGCCTTCCCAACAGGGCAGCGCGTGCTCTGGGCCTCCTGCTACACTGGCATCCCCACTCCTCCTCCACACCCATGCACCAGCTTTCAGCTTTCAATTCACCTGCCTCATCCTAGCTCCAAAGTGTTGCTTCTTATTTGCCCTGTGACTACAGCCTGGCTCTGAACCAGCAAACCAGTGAGCTGCTTTGCCATCCAGTGTATTTAACTACACTTCCCAAGGAGATCTGAATTCTCGGGCCTTAGAAAGGGATTTTCTTTTTCTGTCCTCGATCAGGTACTCTCCCTTGGTACCACAGAGTTTCTTACAGCAGGTAGTTATTCTTTTGTTACAGTTTAATAATACTTTATATTAGATTTCATTTGTTTAAATCACTAGTGGCTGCATCTCTGGGATCCAAGTCACTACAAGTCTCTTCTCCTATTCTGTAATTTTTTGTATGTACCAACTGCAATTGCATATTTATTTGTGAGTCCATTTCCTGATATCAGTCTCTTCTGTGGAACCATAAGCACAAACAAGGCAGGTTCACTGTCTGTTTCTTTGTGTGTGTGTGTGTGTGTTCCCAGCATTTAGCATAATGCCTGGCTCATAAAAAGCACTCAATACATATTTGTTGCATGAATAAACACTGTATGGCTGAGTTAATTTTCTGCTAATTTATTCTGTTATGTTCTTATTATGCCCCATTAATTTTTCTCAGTCACTGCTATCTATTCTAAAGATCAGGCATAATGTATTCTGGAATTTGTAGCACCAGAGGGATCTGATTTTGGCCCTTTATAAACAAAAATAAGGCTATATTTTTCTATTTTACCATGGGCTATGATGATCACAACTAGAGTTACTCAAAAGACTTTTTCCTTAGCTGTGTCCAAACCTGCTAGAAGATCCACATTTCTTTTCCAAGGAGGACTAGAAGCAGTTTAAAAAATCTATTTAAATTTCCACCGCTATACCACCATATGACTAATTTTTTCCATAAATTCTACCCCGGGATTTGTATACTCAAATCCCCACAGGGCTTAGTGGGTAATTTAAATGACCCGGCTCAGTGTAAGGAGACAAGGGGAGTAGGGATTATGGTAGGTCGAATAGCACATGCTTCACCTGAATGCATTTAATTAAAAAATTTATAAAAACACTGTGCAAGCCAAACATAACATCTGCAGGCAGCACAGTCCCACGATTGCCACCTGGCAAACTCAGACCTGAAACGCTGGCACCAGGCACCATACTGACTTTCAAGAACCAGGAAGTTTAAAATATGGGGTGCTTGACATAAGGTTGCTTTCATGTATTTGTTTGTTGAGGAAGGCCATTAACAAAAAGCTAGCATCGACTGCTGTCACTATGTCATAAGAAGCAAAACTTATCACCAGAAGGTAGAAGGGACACAATCTCAGGATAAAGAATCATGAAAGAAAAATTGGCAAACTTGTGTTATTGTTTTTTTCTTCTGAATATATGGAAATAGACTCTGTTGTGGGACTCACACAGGTTACAGATCAGTTCTATCATAACTGCCTTAAAAGCTTAAAAAAGAACACACAGTTTCCAGAACCCCTCCTGGTGGGGAAGAGGGAAGGAGACAGTTTGTGTGTGTACTTCGGAAAACTCTTCAGGGGCCTCTGCAGTATACCCAGCTTGGAAATGTCTGATCTGTTCCACTTTAACACACAGAGTACCGAGAAGTAGGCTGGATCATCAACTCATCTTCATCACAGAGAATCCTGTTTCCCTGCACTGGAGGGAGACAAAGTTTTTGCAAAGTAGCTGCACAGCTCACATTGGCATGAAAGGCAGACAGACACCTCCTAGTCTATGTCACACCTAAGTGATTAATGATCTTGGAAGAGCGAGTCTTCACAATCATTCAATGTGCAAAATTATTCCTCATTTTTAAAAATGTATTGATTTCTATATTGATATATTCCTCTCCTTGTTCTAGAAAAGAATTAAGGTCATTAAAAATATACATATATATCACACAAAAAGAAGCTTAATATTAATCAACTAGGGCAATGTAAAATGAAGGCAGAAATAATAAGATTGTGTCATGAATAAGGTGAACAACCAAAACTCCTGTTTTTAACTTATTAACAACAGGTCACAAACACGTGGCCTGGAGTGAAGAGCAGAGGCAGCAGGAAGCAGTGGACGCCAGGTTGAACTGGACAGTTCATGCGGTCTCTGGAATAGGGAGTCACTAATTAACTTCCACCAAATGTTGTTAAGAAAATTTTCAAGAGAAGTTGGAAATAGAGATTTCTATGTGAAATGTCCGACTTTTATGTTCATGTCAGGTTAAAATAAATACCGTATTGCACAGGGCTAAGAAAACACTTCTCCTGACAAGACATGGCTTGCAGTTGGTCATCTGAACCGCACACAGTCACCTGAAGTGCTTTCCCCAGACCTACAGGCCCAGGCCCCACGCCGGACTTACGGAATGAGAAACACCTGGGAGGAGGACCGGGTCTGCATAATTTGAGAAGATTCCCCAGAAGATTCCAACATTTACCTACAGTTAAAAACCACTGTGCTAATGAAATCTGGGAAATGAAACAGGGTATTCCAGGTGGCTTCTTGGGTGCTCTGCTTCGGAAGCCTTGCTGACATCAGTCACTGTAACCCAGGGAACAGTGCCCGGCACTGCGGTCCAGAGAGATGTTAGCTACACTTTGCCTTAGCCCACTGTCATTTCTTTAGGGTATCTCATATGCAGTTTGGTTCTCATTTTCCTGGCTTTGATAAGGAAGTTTTCACAGAGGAATAAATGAAAATAGGAATAAACGGGACAAGACTTATGCCAACCTTGATTTATGCAGCTACAGAGAAAATAAATTACTGTTTTCCGAACCTCTGAAGAAGGAAAATTTCTTTAAAAGTCACACAATGGAACAGTTTCCAGAATCCTACTACCTTGCAAGACAATACTTTGCTAATGGACTGACAGCACTTCCACACGTTTCTTGTTCTTAACCACCGCAACCCCTCCCCTCGACTTACCTTCTTATGTCTGTAGTAGTGGAGGCGGCCGTCATGCTTCAGCACAAACCACCTCTTCCTCCAGCCCTTCATGAACCCGGAGTGCGTCCTCTTGTGCAGGTAGCCACGGCAGGCGGGCCACGGCATGTTGGGGCAGCGGCTGATGTCAGATCCCACCACCAGAGTCAAGACGTCTGGGCCTAGAGGAATGAACTTGGATCATTCAGGGGCTGACTCTTTTAATCGACCGAAGGATTGCTGCTTTTCAAAAACAAGTGGATGAAAAAAAGGTTATAGTATTCATAAATGGAAAACATGAAATAGAATCTTACCATTGGGATGAATCACAGTTCTTTAGTACTTTGACCCCTCCTGTTGACGAGGAAAATGAAAGCTGGGATGTAAAGCGGCTCTTTTGAGGCCCCACAGCTCATAAGAGTTTGAATCCGATGGACCCAGACTTCCTGACTTCTCACGTAGAATCCTCTGTTCTGCCCCCTGGCCTTGTTGGGTCTGATTGTGAGTGACTCAAGTCTGTTCTTTCTTTCTGTCTATAATAATGCCAGGGAAGTCTTCCAGGGAAGGAAGATAGGTGATGCTTGGCTTTCCTATCTCAATTTTATTCAATGAGCCTCCTTGACCTGGGTCAAAGGGAGGATCTAAACCACTGCTAATATATTGTGTCACCAATATTATCTCTGATCAAAATCAATTACAAGCCTTTGACCTTGGAAGTAGCCAGGGACTCTAGCACAGCTGAGGCAGGTATTTTTTTCACTCTTTTTTCTTGCTACCCGTATCAGTGCTGAGGTTTGGACCCTGAGCTTCCAGGTGCTCGTTTTCTGCTTCTCAGAGCCTTCCCTGGAGCCTGGACCTCCTTTCCTATGGGAACCGTGTGGTGCATAGCTCAGGGGAAATTGTCCCTGTTCCTGGTAGTATGAGGTCACTGTTTACCAACTGTGCTTTGATGCTGCTGGCAGGACACAGACTTGCATCACGAGCCTACCTCTTGATGCCTCAAGAAAATTCTCTGAATGTCATTCAGACAGGCAGCAACCCTGACATGCTTTGGAGACTGCAAATGGGGTATGGCTTCATTTACAATTCCTCTGAGAGGCAGGCCACCTCCCTGAAGGGGGGCATTTGGCCTTGGCTGCGCTGACTTCATCATAATGTCTGACATTGAGATTACCAATCTGTTTAGAGCTGTCTACGGAAATGGGGGTCAGTGAGGAGACTCCTCTTATATGAATGACAAGCTCCAACCCGAGGGATCATTCCTGGCTGAGCCACATGGCCTTGGAAATAAAGATTTGTCCCAGAAAGGCTGACACAGTCTTAACTTTAGCAGCACACAAAGCACCTTGGTAATTAAATAACTCTGTGTGTCAAGATAATTCTTCATTGCCATGTAAATACATTTTAATTTATTGAACTGCCCTTAAGCTCCTGTCAAAAACACATCCCAGGAAAAATGAGAAGCAATGCTCCAGATTGACCGGCAACCACAAACGTCTTTGTCTTTGGACTTCAGACCGCAAAGAACTGCACTCCTGCAGTTGACACATCTGCCAATGTATTCATGTACTGCTGAAGGGGACTGCTCCTTGAGGTCATTTCCCTCTTGCTTACACACACTGCATATTGGTTCCTCTGATACAGATCAGGCTAAGCTTGAGTTTCAGCTAGTCACAAACATGACTTGGTGCACCAAAGAATTCTGTCTGGGACAAGGGTACAAGGTGGTCCTACTGCCGCATGATGTCATTATACTAAAGGAAAGTTTTTCACATTCAGAGTCAGGACGTGACGCTGATGCAAAGGGAGTTGCTGAGTTCCAAACAGCTGCTGGGTGAAGGTGGTGTTATCCCCTTTGCAGATTCCATCAGGGGCCAGGAGCAGCTGGGCATTCACAGAGACTGTAGGCTTTAGATGCTATCTTCAAATTAGATTATTTACATAGTCATTGTGGTGTGTGTGTGTGTGTGTGTATGAAAATAACTCAATGTACAAACCGTGAAAACCTCCTGGTTTTGTTATTATTTATTAATTTACTGGGATCCTAAAAATATTGAAATGGCCTAGTTTAGTGCTTCTCAAACTAAATGTAGACGCAAATCACCCAGCGGGTCTCTTGCAATGCATATCCTCATGCAGCAAGTCTGGAATGAGGCCTGAGAATTCGTATCTGTACAAGCTCTCAGGTGACGTCAGGCCACAGTGTGAGTGGCAAGTCCCCGGGCATCTCTCAGTTGCTGAGGGGTTCTGCTCATAAACACAGCTTTATTACCAACCACCATGCTCCATTGTTTTTTTATTATAATTTAATTTCCCCTGTATGCTTTCATTTCCAGCCCCAGTATTTTGTAACCACAAAGTTATTAGCTTTTCCATCCTTTCCTTCTTTCTGTAAGTCTCTCTTCACCCTGGAGAAAAAACACACACATCCACTGCCTTCCTCTGTTGGCCATCCCAGAAACTTCCTTGTTTTTAGGGGGTGGGTGGGCAGAAGGATGTGGGAAGGCGAATGGCTTGAGGTGAAAAAGCCAAGAGAACTATTCATTTCATCAGATGAGGATCTGGAAATCATGTCTTTAACAAACATGGTTCTTTGGTGATGATGTACTTAAAAAGAGAAGTTCTAGCAGACTCTTATTCCCTCTCACTTTGGCCTAGAATTTCGGAAGTCAGGAGTTTGGGGTGAGGTTATTTACAGCTACAGGAGAGAGAAAAATGATTTCTTTTTCGAATTCACACTTTCTCCTCGGATCACTGTCTTCTCATTATGCCACCAATCTTAAACTGTGTCAGAGTCACAGCTCTGCTGTCAGACAAACTCCCCCACCCTCGCAGGCGTGGGAGAGAGATGTGCCAGACGCGCACTGTCCCTCAAGGCTGCTTGGTGGGCTGGCCCTGGGTTCAGCTGCCGAGGTCCCAGACCCCACTGGCTGTGCTGGCTGGTTTTCAGTCAAGTCTGCTTTCAGTGAAGCGAAGGGGCCCCCACAGACTCAGAGGGCTTCCAGGTTGATTAAGCTTTATTGTTTCCCTTTCCTTTTCTTCTTTTCAGCATTTTTCCTTGATGATTAAATCTTCTGTTTGAGTCTGCAAGTAACTAGCTTGATAAAAACCCAAAATAGAACATATGAGGGACTTAATTAAATAAAGATTCAAATGGAACTATTGTCATTCCCAGTGTGAATATTTTCTTAAATTTCTTTTGGGTTTCCCATCAGCAAAATTAAGGTAATGTGTATAGATGGGTGTGATTAGTAGTATTTTTAATGGAATTATTATTCAATTATCTTTATTTTAGGTAATAATGTTCTATACTATATACTATATTACTATATTATTCTATTATTTTTATCGAATAGAATTATTATTTCAATAGATTTATTGAAAACTTGACCTTGTAACATATTGTGGATCCCCTTTCTAATGCAAGTCCAGGGACATATGATAACACCTGATCTGGAAGCTCACAAAATAGGCCCCTAATCTTGTGGCTCTAACCTTGGGGCCAGTCCTCCAAGCGGCTGGGCTATGTGCTGATGCTGAGCTGGCTGTGAAAGAATCCCCAGGGAGGACTGATTAAAATTACAAATGTGCAGGCCACCACCAGGAATTCTGTATTTAAAAGAGTGTCTCTGGTGAGTCTGACACACTGTTAGATTTAAGATGAAATGTTTTGAGAAAAGTGATTTAATGTTTATAAATCTAAATCAGCCAAGTAGCAACCAGTAGTATAATAGAATTTTACCAATGTTTAAAATACAAGGGAATGAAACTGTACAGAAATATCTAGCAGTCAAACTGATATCAGCTAGACTTTTAAGAAGTTTAGGCAAACAGATACAAAAGACAAGTGGAAACATTTAGATTTTTAAACACATTCTTAATAGATACTTCATAAATATGTATTTCAAGACCTCTATACATCAGATGAATTTAACAAGAGGTTTTATCAGTTGTTTCATGATTCTTGCTTTCTCCATATAAGTTGGTGACTTTCTCTCCCAAAAAGGACACTCAGAAGCTTGTTTCAAATCCTGTACATTCCAGAAACACCCTGACCAATTAATAGGCTTACTAGCAAAATTGAATGTATAAAGCACTACATTAAACTAACTTAATCTTATTAATTTTTCCCCTTTCTCTTCCTCTCTTTTGGCTTCTTCTCACAGTCCCACTGTATGTCAGTTGTTACCCTGTTTTGTTTTTTGTTTTTGCCATCCTTCACAATTACTGACCAAAACGTTTCAGAACGTGGATGGAGCTGAAATTGCGTGTGGGTGGGTCCCTGTTCAGGAGGTATTATTCATCTGCTGCTCTTGAACTCAGGTGTCGACTGACCAGCCCATCATAACACGCAGGCTGGGGCACACAATTGTCTTTGGAATGCAGTTGCCTTTTCTTTTGTTTTGTTTTGCTTCACTTAATTTTCTCCCTCTATTCCTGATTTTCCTCCCACATTTTACTCCTCACAACAAGCATTCATAGAACATGTTTGATATAGGACCATTGGCACACCCTTTCATGCATGTAATTTTTTACTTTACATACATGATATCACGCTAATATCACATTCCATTTCTATCTTTTTTTAAAAACACAAAACCATGTTTTAAAGGATCTATCCATGGTGCTGGCCAAATGCACACCTCATGTATTCTTCCAAAGTGTGGCAAAAAGGTCCAAGTACATATTGATTATTGGTCACCCAGAGTCCCTCTAAATATTCTCTGCCACACAGAACATTGCATTGAATGTCATTGTGTTTGTCCTCTCAGCAACTTCTTTGGGCTTATAGACCCAGAAGTGCACTTTGCTGGGACAAAGGATTTCCTAGATGTTGCAGATTGCTCTCTGAAATGTCTATAGCCCAAGAAGAGTGCATGAGGATCCTTATTTCTTTATATCCTTACCAAAGTAGGCTATCATCTGATTTATAATTTTCCCCTCTAATCTGGTGGATGTAAAGTGTCATCTTTGTTAATTTGCATTTCTCTGGTCACTAACAAAGTTATTCTCCTACAATTTCTTTTACCGACAATATATTTGTAACTTAAAAATTGTGGTATTTAATACATCTGAAGTCCATTTTTGTATGGTATAAAGTATAAGGCATCATGTATGAAGGTATAAATCCATCCAATTTATAGTTCAGCATGAAAATGAGGTTCTAAAAATATTTGTCCTTTCCCCATTGTTTTGTGGTGGTACATTTATCATAAATACTTAGTGCCTTTCTAAGCTTTCTAAATTATTCCATCCCACTGGTCTATTTCTGTGACAATACCACTTTTTTTTATTATTATCAAGATTTGGTCGTATACCTAAATTTCTGGTATAAAAAGTCCCTTTGCCACTGCTTGCCCCACTGACAAACAATGCAGCCATTTGTAGCTATTTCCTCTTCCATACTTGTTGGAGGACACGTTTGACAAGCCACTCAATTACTTTTAATAAAAATTTATTATTAATTTTGGGAGAGTTATGATATTTACAATATTTTTGCACCTATAAATATACTATGCATCTTCAGTTACTCGTATCTTCTTTTATGCACTTTGGTTGAGTTGTACATATTTTTTCATAAAGTTTTTATGCATTCCTTGTCAAATTAATTCTTCTCTACCTTGTAGTTTTTTGCTATTGTTATTCACATCTTACTATCCATTGTTTTTATAAGGAGAACTTGGCTTGGTTAATATTTCTCTAATTAGTTTTAAACATTGGTCTACAGAGTTTTTATGATTATATAATCTGCAAATAATAATGATTTTGTTTTTTCCTTCTAGATCATACATGTTTATTTCTCTTTCTTGTGTTATTGGAGGTCAGGACCTTTGATATTATGATAAACAGAGGTTGCTAAAATTAACATTATTTTTCTCAATCTCAAAAGAAATGTGCCCAGAGTTTCCCTATTAAATGTTTTGTTGTCATTGTATTTTTTATATACCTTTTCCTTTCCTGGTTAGATGTTTGGTAGATGGCATTTATCAAGTTATGGAAAGAAACTTCTAGTCCCACTTTTAGAGAACTTTAAATATGTACATACATATATGTATATTTACTGAATTTTATTACATGTTTTTTGTGCTATGATGAGAGTCATGTGATTTTTCTCTTTGGTCTATTAATGTGATGAATTGTGTTAAAATATTTTCTTATGATAAATCATCTTTATTTAGGGGTTAAACTCCACTTGATTATAATGTATTATATGTAATTTGAATAAACAGTTAGAATCAGGTATTTACTATTCTTAGAATTTGTGTATCTATACACTTCTTAAGTAAAATGGACATATTATTTTTTTTTCATCCTATACTTATCTGGTTCTAGAATCAAAGATATAGTAGTCTCATAAAATGAGTTGAGAAGCATTCGCTCTTTCCTATTTTCTGAAAAAACTCTACAGAATAAGATAAATTTCATCTACAGAGTGACTGGTATCCTGGGCTTTTGAATGGTAATTAAAGTAGGATGGAAATGAGGAAGAGGTGAGGTGGTTTTTTTGTTTATATATATCTTTTTTTATGGTCTGTACAAATTTTCTACTTATATTAGCACTTACTTTGGCACCATAAATGCTTTTGGAAAATGGTTTTATTTATCTATTTTTCCAACTTATTTTTAATATAGTTATTTAAAGTATTATTTAATTATTTTTTAAATTTTTTTCTTTTTAAAAATATTTTTATTTTAATTGTTGTTGCAGTACAATTTTCTATCTTTTACTCCCATCCCAATCCACCCACCCAGCACTCCCCTCCTCCCTCCCATTTCCACCCACCCCTAATTTTTATCCATATGTCCTTTATACTTCTTGTAAACCCTTCCCCTTTTCCCTTGAAATTCCCTCTCCTCTCCCCTCTGAACACTGTCAGCCTGTTCTCTATTTCAGCGTCTTTGGCTATATTTTGCTTGTTTCTCTGCCTTGTTCTTTAGGTTCCTGTTAAAGATGAGATTATATGGTACTTGTCTATCACTGACTGGCTTATTTCGCTTAGCATAATTCTTTCCAGTTGCATCTATGCTGTTGCAAAGGGTAGGAGCACCTTCTTTCTTTCTGCTGCATAGAATTCCATTGTGTAAATGTACCATAGTTTTTTGATCCACTCATTTACTGATGGGCACCTAGGTTGCTTCCAACACTTGGCTATTGTAAATTGTGCTGCTATGAACATTGGGGTGCATAGGTTCTTTTGGATTGGTGTTTCAGGGTTCTTAGGATATAATCCTAGCAGTGGAACTGCTGGGTCAAAAGGCAGATCCATTTTTAGTTTTCTGAGAAAATTCCATACTCTTTTCCATAGTGATTGTACCAGTCTGCAATCCCACCAACAGTGCACTAGGGTCACCTTTTCTCCACAACCTCTCCAACACTTGTTTGTTGCTTTGTTTATGATGGCCATTCTGACTGGTGTAAAGTGGTATCTCATTGTGGTTTTAATTTGCATCTCTCTGATAGCTAGCAATATTGAGCATCTTTTATGTGTCTCTGGATCCTCTGTATTTAATTATTTTTAAAACGATTGTAATATTTTATTATTTCTTTATTTATTCTTTATTTCGTTTACTTTCATTTTTTCTTTTTATTACTTCTTAATTAGTCTTAGAGATGTGCAGATTAAGCCTGAGAAAGAAATAATCATTTTCCTAATCCAGCTGTGCTGAAGGGCCACACTGATGTTTCCCACTGACTGTCCATGACAGGGGCTGCTGTTTATCTGGCTTTCAGAGGTGGGGAACTGGCCCTTAATGGGGGAGGAAAACCCTAAAAAATGGTGTCTCAGCTACGCCCTGCATGAGATGCTTAGCCCTCTTCTGCTGGCCGCAGAGCCCATGCTTCCTGACTTCTACAATGACATTGTTTGCTCAGAAGTCTCTCATTGCCCTCACTTTAGAGCCTCAGATTTATAATTTGCCTTTCTGCTTCTAAGGCATCTCCACTGTTGGGTTTGAGAAGGATTGGCAAAGACACAGGGAGATTTCCTGAGAGTCAGTGTCCTTTCTTGGGGAAAGGAGGTCAAGGTGTGGCAGAAGCCAGATTATAGCAGCAGAGAAATCCATCCTGTAAATAGCTTCCAGGAGCAGCACAAGAGAGGATGTTAAGTTTAACTCTTCTCTCAGTATCACTGTTAGTTCATCATCTTTTGGAAATCTGAAAACCCTCCATTCAAGTTTTAGAGATGTTTTCTACTTTCTATGAACTAATATAGAGAGGCTGAATGGTTCAGTGTTATAAAGAATATTCAGCTTCTTGGGGGAAAATAAAAGAAGTCTTAAGAGTACAAATACTACTAAAATCAGGCTTTATTTAAGTAAAAAAATTGGAAAAATAATTATTTGTGACAAAGAACCTAGGAACAGGTAAATCCGAAAGTAAGGGGATGAAATTCCCATATTGTATGAGATACTTACTTCCAATTCATTAGTAGAATCATTGCCATATTATCTTGATTTCTCTTCTGTGCTGCACATGGGGTAAATATTCACACAGGACTTCTAAGTAGTTGTGCACATGCTAACTGAGAGCATCCTTGGATTCCTGGTGCACCTAGTACATGACAAATCCTACAGGGCAGCCAAACATTAAGCTAAGTTCTATCTTTAAAAAAGCCTAGAATAGCTTATCAGTTCACAACATTTGTTAGTGACTTTCTTGTCCTGGTCTGTCCTGGAAAATTCTATTACTGTACTAACCCCTAAGCCTAATGAAATCATGAGAAATGGCAAGTGATGCCTTTGCTCAGCAAGTAGCACCTGTGGCCTATCTCAGATGCACACATTTTAATGTCCCACTGCCCGCTAATATACTTCAGAGACAGGGAGGTATGCATATAGCTTTTGGGAAGCACTGAACAGGACACCTCACCAAGTAACCCCATGATGTATATTTTTAGGTCTGTGGGAGATAAGTATTTGTAACACAGCACCATGGAAGTAACTTGCTCTGCAGAGAGAAAGGTGGTATTAGCTTTTCCACAAAGTTTAATGGGAATGGACACAAGGACACAGGGCGTGTATCATTGCTCTCTTGGTGGTTCTATCCCTGTCAGAATAGCTTTAAAGGCAGGCTTCCTGTGGCCCCAGGAGAATCTGTAGAAGCTTTAATTTATAATTTTTTCCTTTCTTTTTTTAACATTAAAACCCCAAGTCTCTTAGCTTTAACAGATGGAAAGAAAGAAAAAAAGGAAGAAAGAGAGAGAGAAAGGAAAAAAGAGGCAACAGAGGGAAGGAGAGAAAATAGAAAAGAAGTAGGAGAATTCTTGTAAAGAAAATATCATTACAATACTATTTTTCATGACAAGGACTTTAAGGAAATATTTGGGTATTAAATAAAGCACATTTTGCTTACTGTCATTTTCTGGTTTCACTTTGTGGCTGGCCATCGATACAAAAGGAACATGGGGTAGAAATGTGATTTAATTCCTACAACAAATCATGTCAATGTCAAGGCATTAAAGGGAGCTTTGGGAGAGAAATGGTTATACCCATTCTGCAGTCGCCCCTTCCACCTGTGCGAACTCCCTGGTGAATTGCAGCTCTCTGCTTCTTTAGATTAACTGTAGGCTCTGTAGCCCACCTACCTCTCCTTGCAAGGTATACAGCTTCTGCATGCTCCACACTGGTGACCTCGGTGCCATTGATAGCCAGCACCACATCTCCAATCTGGAGCCCGGCTTCCTCAGCGGCGCTGTCTGTAGGCACATAGACAACAAGGGTCTCATTGAGGCAGGGTCCCAAATTGAGTTCCCTGCTGTTTGTCCTCTTTGTAAAAAGCTCTTTCTCTAAAAGGCCTTTCTTTCCAACTTTAAACAATTGACTATGTCATTAATAAGAAGGAAAATGCTATCCTTGCAGCCTCCCTTTCATTTCCAGGACCCGGTTTCTTTGCACATTCAGCCAGGCAGCTACGTGGCCTCTTTGCAATATAATAGCAGCTGCTCAGAAACTCAATCTATTCATCCACCAGAAGGTTGAACTGCTAGTTCTCATTCCTTCATTGCTGCTAGGTCTCTTTGTAACCCTGAGAAAATCACTTAACCTCAATATCTTCATCTAGGAAAAGGGGGGGTGGGGGCAGAGCTTCTCTGCAGGATTGTTGAGGGAACAAGTAATTGAAATACTTATGAAGTTGTGGCAAAAACAGATCTCGGAGTAGTCAGAGAGAAAAGAAAAAAGAAATAAAGAGCTGCTTTACTTTCATTGTGTAGGCTTCTTTCTGAGAAAGAAAACCAAAAATAGCCTAAGCCCTCGGATTTAGGCTTTGGAAGGTAGGGAGGAACTTTCCAGTGGTTATTTACTTTAACCCCTGGTTTTCTAGTTACTGCACTTACTGTAACATACCTAATACTTTCTGTGGGTAAAAAAAGATGTAATAAGTCATTTTAAGGTTAATTCATTTTAATAAGTTCTCCCATGTATTTAACCAAGATCTTTCTGCAGAAGTTTAAATCTCTTTTTTCTTTTTCACTTCAGTTGGAAGCCATTTCTTTTTTCTCAGATCTCGGTGCTGGATGCATGTGTATTGTTCATGGACGTGCAGAGTATTGTTCAAAAATATCAAGCTGCCATTATTAGAATGTCAGAAACCTTCTCAGAGATGTGCAATCTTAAAGCGTGATTCAACCGGTGAGGTAACATGACTTTGAATATTTTCAGTCATGGCCACAATTTGTCTAAGTCTGTTTACATTAGTAGGGAGGGTCTTCTCTGCTTGGATAAGCAATGGCCAATCAATGTAGAAAGGTAAGTGAAGAATAATATTTGATGTTTCTATTCATTTATATGATGTCATCCTTGCCATGAATTAAAGTCTCATGGTATAGTTGATCATTTCAATGAATTTCTCCATAGTTTTAAAGGACTCAGAGGACTTGCTTATGTTAATGCCTTCTGAATAAAATTCTAAAATGACAATATAGATCCAGAGATGACTTTTTATAAATTTTTGTATTTCCTATTGTACTAAATACTGTCTTATATATAGTAAGTAGTCTTTCATTAAATCCATATTGAATGGATGAATAAATGAATAACTGACCCCCAATTATACTTTTCACAGGTTTAAGATTCCACTGGGGATGAAATGATGTGCACAATCAAGAAGAAAGGTAACATGCAATACATAGTGAGTGTAAATTTAAAATAAACAATAGGTATTGTGAAACATCAGTAAAGGGAATTCTCACTCCAATCTGAAGTGGTTAAGAAATGCTTTCCAGATGAAGAGGAAATTGGTCAGACCTTGGTGAATAAATAGATTCTCCACTATGGGAGGTAATGAGGAGGGTAGGGTGGAAGAGACTGCTAGGTGTTTGCAAAACTAATTCCTCTTCTATCTGAGCTCATAGTCGGACAGCTTTTCTCAGACTCTCTTGCAATTGGATAGGCCATATGATTGAGTTCTAGCCATTAGAATGTGGATAGAAGTGATGTATGCCACTTCTAGGCCGGGCCCATAAAAACATCCAATGGACCGCCCTTCATATTCTTTGCCCATTGACTTGCTGGATGTAGATAACTTCTAGCAATACACTAAAAAACCAGACAAACAAAAATCAAACAAAAATCAAACAAGAATAAAAAAAACTAAACTAAAAAATATTTGGATATTGAAATATTACGTGGGTCAAAGCCAGCATCCAAAGAAGATCTACACTGGACTATTAACATGAGTGAGTGATGAGTTGTATTGTCTGAAGCCATTCATACATTTGTGTTACCAAAGCTAACATACCCTCAATCATCATGTCAAGAAAGAAAAATGTTCTGAGCAAAGGTGCACAAGCATAATAATTTAAGACATTCCAAAAAGTCAGTGACTCAGATAAACTGCAGCAGAAGTTGTGGGTGGGCAGGGTGAGTGCAGAGGAGAGGACTGAAGAGTTAGCCAGTGTGTAAAGGGTCTTCCATGTGAAGATGAGGAATTTTTTCCTGATTCCTCAACAATAGAGAGCCATTAAAAGTTTGTGAATAGAAAATAGGTTTGCAGTGGTTTCTAGAAGACTAATTTAGAATAGGGTGAGATTAACATAAGCAGATCATCAAGAATATTATTATCAGGATACAGTCCTATAATATGACTCTGGAAATGGGAACTGGAAATGAACAGAAGGTATAAAATGCTGTCATAGGACCTAAAATACTTCACTGCACTTATTTGCATATCTGCCTTTGTACCCCTGATGGACTAATAACACCTCATGGGCAAGTACAATTTCTTATTATTTATTTATTTATCTATTTGTTTGTATGTTTGTTTGTTTGTTTTTCATGCCTAGCATAATCTCTGGCATATAGTAGAATCTTTCAAAAAGTTGGCTAAATATATGTATTACCTTTTTTTCATAATACTGAAATAGCCATGGAACATTATGAATGAAAACATTAAAAATGTCCATTAGGTTTATAGAAAAATATCTTTGAAACCTAGGCTATGTGATGGGCCAGAGAAATGGATTTGGAATTTGTAAAGAAAAGGGCAAGTGTATGGAGAGAAATGTGGAGCAGTGAAGACAAAACCTTGACAATTCCCTGTGGAAAGGGGAGGCAAAGGGGAACCGAAGGGGCATGTAATGAGGAAGTGGATGGATCCCAGAAAGCGCAGAAGCAAGACTGTGAGATCAATGAAAGGAGAGAATTTCTATAGTGACACCACAGAAAAGTCCAAATAACGTTTCCAACCCCGATCTATACAAGCAGGCAAGAACAAGAATCGAGGACAAGTGATTAAATCTGGAGATGGGAAAGTAAATGATAATCAAAGAACTTTAAATGGAAGACAAATGTTTGACCTACTCAAGCTGGCCAGCACATGCTAACTAACTGACCAGATAAAGTCCTAACAACTACGGTCAGTGGTCTAAGTGTCCGGTATCAGGCCTTCTCTCTCAAGTCAACTTTGTCTTTAACCAATAATTTGTGACGTAAAAACTCCAATAGAGAAATCATTCATTTTCAACACCTCTGAGATTTAACCCACATGCATGTATTTCACCCCCTTTCAGTATATTCCGGGAGTCGTGCCATCACCACTGCAATCTTACTTCAGAACATTTTGTTTCCCCAGACAGAAGCCCCACAACCAGTAGCTGTCCCTCTCTGTTTCCTCTGACCTCCTGGCTCACCACGAATCTATTTTTTCTCCTCTGTGGACTTGCCTATTTTGGGTGTTTCCTATAAATGACATCATACAGTAAGTAGTCTTTTTATGTTTGGCTTAATTTATTTGGCAAAATATTTTTAAGATTCACCCACGTGGTAGCATATATTATGTTCCATTTAAATGTTGAATTGATATTTTATTGTAAGGATGTAAAATATTTTGTTGATCAGCAGTGGAAAGAAATTTGCATTGTTTTCACTTTTTAAAGAAATAATGCTGCTATGAAAATTTGTGTACAAGTTTTCTTGTGGGCATATGTTTCCCTTGTCTTAGGTGTGTACCTAGTGGTGGAATTGTGACTCCAATGGTAATTCTGTGTTTAACTTTTTGAGAAGCAGTCAGAATGTGTTCCAAATGGCATTGTATAAATTTTCTGAATTCCCCCACATTCTTTCTAATACTTGTTATTTTTGATTTTTTGATTATAGCCACCCTCGTGAGTGTGAGTGAAGTAATATTTCACTGTGGTTTTTATTTGCACTTCCCTGTTGAGTACTGAACATGTTTAATGTGCGTAGTGACTATGAGTATATTTTCTTTGGAGAAACGTCTACTTGAATCCTTTACTCAGTTAAAAACTGTGTTACGGTATTTATGAGCATGAAAACAATTCCTGTTTGTAAAGTAATTATCTCTAAAGTGCAACTCTTCTTTATAGTTTATTTCATTGTTTCTAGCTTTAATTATAGAGGGTACTATTTGTGTTCTATTTTCTAATGTGGCCTAGGAATTTCCCCTTTATCTACTTAACTGTGCTAGAAATTTGAGGCACTAGGACTTCTTGGAGGAAGGAGCTACTTCAAAGTGACCCTGTAACACACCACACAGATGGCTGCCCGACTTGGTCTTGGGAACAGAGGGAAGTATGCATCCTACATTGCACAGGAAGGAATGAGATGATAGAAAAACAAGACCAAGTTTTCTGTTTTTTTTCCTCAAAAGGATACTTGAGTCTATAGTTGTGTGTTTATAATAAAGAGTTAAATGCTGAGCTACTTCATCTTTCATGCATATTTACATATAATACAGAATCTGAAAACCTTATAATTAAAAAGGAGCCTGTCCTTTTCATTTGAAAAAAAATGTACTATAACAGTAGCGTTTTAAATTCTAGAGCTTCCAGAAACACGGGCCTGCTCATAATTTCCTCTATGGTTTGTTCATCCCTAAATGTATAGTTTTCTTTTCAAGTTTACTTGGAACATCTGGTTCTTTTGTTTATGCCAACAGATCTCACAAACATTTGGGCTTTCATAGAAAATGTTCATGCAAATGCCAGCTGAATGTGGGCAATTAGTTATGTAAGCTACAAGCAAGCTCCCTCTCTGTATACTTATGGATAATCATTTCCATCCCACCTACATGTCTCCTGCTTTATCCTTTTATCTTCAGTGTGTAATTAAGCCTCTCTAGTGCTTCCAGAACAATGTTCTGTGGTGCGAATGAGATGCTCAGAAGTGCTGAAAATATGTGTAATTTTAAAGTCCCTCAACCACTCATTTAGTAGATTTGACTAGACAATGGGTTTCAGAGGTTGTTCTTCAGCATTGAGGAATACATTTTTAAAAGGAGAAGTAGACTCAGCAGCTACATGAATCACTGCCAGGGCAGCACTTTCTGATATTAAATAAAATCCTAGGTTAACTATGTATTGTACCATTTCTGCTACAATAGACATGCTTCAGCTTTTCCTATTACAAACCTCAGGACCTCCTAAGTACAAAGTCATTTGCAGTGCAAACATTTTTATTTGTTTCACTTTTGAATAGATGAGATACAGTTAATTCTCTCAGTTGAACAGATACAAAGCTATCAAAAATTAAAGAAATCATAACATTTTATTAAATTGTATTTAGTTATTTTATCTAGAATGACAGGCACAAAAAGTTTGTCAAGGTTTTGGATATTTTGCAAAAATCTGCCAAACTTATAAAGTCAAACCTATTTGAATTTTTTAGAAAAGAAAGGTAGTCACTTATCTTATTTCTTTGCTTATGACTAATTTTTCAAAATAAGAGGTAGAAAGAGGAGAGTAGGGAAAAGGGAAAAAGGAAGGAGAGGAGAAAAATGGCAAGAGGAGGAAGGGGAGAGATGAAAGTGGAATGGCAAGGCTGTGAAACATCCATGAATACATTCCCCATGAATCAACATTTATTTCCTTAAAGCTCAATGGATTTTAAAAACAGAAAAGAATGAGAAACCTGTTTACAATAAAAAGTTGCCTGTCTTTGTGTCTATAAAGAAATAATTAATCCCACAATTGTTTTTCATTGTTGTTAATTTGAAGGGCACTAGTAACATTGACCCTGGACAAAATCTGCAATCTTTATCTTTTGTCACCTGAGTTCTATCATCATGTTCCTCTTCTCCTATCCTTCCCCTTCTTGTTTGGAGTCCACTCATCCACCCCCAAACCCACCAACATTTGGGTAAACTCCCTTCCCATCCCCTTCCCTTAATAAGAGGATTATTTGTTAAATCATCATTTATATATTTGATTAACTGATTAAACTTTAATTGAAATTTATTCACATCAAAGTAAAAATATATCCATGCATATGCATTTTAATAATCTAAGTTAGAATAAAGGCTTTTTCCCTGGATGAAAGAATTTTCAGCTAAATACTTTGGCCATTTGCTTTTCGATAACTATTTTAGAATCTAATTGAAAAAAAAATTACCACAAAAGCAAAAGGTAAAACACCCAGTTTTCTAGAGTTTTAATTGAGGTTAGTTAGAGATCAATTTAAGGAAAAATTGACATCTTTAAATATTTGGATTTACAAATGATGCCATTGTTTTTCCTGCTATTGCTTTAAGTGTTCTTTCTTTTTCTTTTTATTTATTTTTTATTGTTGTGAAATTAAAGTAGTCCCCATTTCTCCTCTATTGCTCTCCCCCACCCTAGGAGTTCTTAAGTTTCTTTCTGTATAAGGACTGACCTTCAATTGGAAAGCAGGAAGGAGGAACAGATAAAAATGTGAGTGCATTTGAAGGTATAGAGGTGGGATTTCTGATGAATAGAAAATGGGGATGAGAGACCGTGAAGAACATAATCCATGCTTGCAAGACTGAGGCAGACTCAGGCTGGGGGGAGGAGAGAAACTCAATATTGGATAAGAATTCAGCAATTTTTATTATTACACTAGACTGACCTGTAGTTCTATAATTATTAGATTGCACTTAAACTTTAATGAGAAAATAACAATGCCTTTATGGTCTAAAAGAGACTACAAAAAATTAAGACCCATCCTAGAACTCACCCACAGCATGCAAATATGGATCTGCAAGGTAAGCTTAATGGAGAATACTGAGAAAAAATTATTTTGTATAATACACTGATTGAATCCTGTTCAACCATAACTATGAGATATCTGAGATAATGTCAGTTCTACTGTATAGTTAAAAAGAGTTGATATGACTTTTAATGTATTGAATACATTATTCTTAGCAGTTGAGAATAAACTAGGTCTATTTAAGTTATGCAAATTCAAAAGCAATTCTTTGATAATAACAGAATTTTTAAAAAATGTGACTAGATGGAAGAACTATTCCATCAAGAAGACACAAAACCCCACCTCTGTATATGTGAGTGATGGTTTG
Organism: Tonatia bakeri; assembly: GCA_004024845.1. NCBI lineage: Eukaryota > Metazoa > Chordata > Mammalia > Chiroptera > Phyllostomidae > Tonatia > Tonatia bakeri. Next base: position 103,959 of record PVIA01001631.1, read on the forward strand.
TTTGTGTGACTGTTGTCTATCACTCTTTGTGTGCAGAGTGTCGGTATGACTTGAGGATGAGATGTGTAGAGTGCCTTGAGGTCTTCTCACATCTTCTCCAACTCTTCTCATTCTGTGGTCGCTTGGGGAAGGCATGAGAGCAACACTCCACCCTCAGGTCCAGGGTGGGCCAGGTTTCCTATTAAGAGTCTGGACAATGTGTTTCCCCTTGCATTTGGCTCATGAAACAGCTCACAGGGGTTCCCAGGGGACACTGACACATGAGGACATTTGAAGCCAGTTCCATCCATCTTTATGATTCTGAAGTGTGAGGGAAAGTTAGAATGGCTGAGGCTGTTTTGGGGTCCAAATGGGAAGTTTGCAACATCAAAAAACTCTGAGTCAAGGGGCAGAAAGAAATTGAGCGTTTGATGAAATAATCGAGCCCTGGAAACAAATCAAGTACCTGGGTTGTCTCAGGCCCATTGACTTTTGTAGTCAATCAATCCCTTTCATTTCTTAGATCATTTTGAGCCAGATTTCTTCTCAGTGGCAACAGAGAGTCCTAACTGACAGAAGTCATAGGGAAACAACTGGTTCTGGAGGGAGAAGTTCTGATATCCGAATTCTAGAGTCGCCATCGCATAGCTGTATAACCTTGGGCAAGTCATTTAACCACTTCGAGCTTTACTAAACTCATCTGTTAAATGGAAGTGGTCACACCAAGCTTCAAGTTCTGCTATAGAGATACATGGGAGAACATACATAAAACGCCCTGCTCAAAATAGGTGTCCAATGAATGTACGTTTCTTTCCTCTCTGTGACATCGCATGACTTATATTTAAAGGGAATGTAATTACTATTTTATATGATAAATAAGTAAACTAATTTCTTTATAATGAACATAAAATACATATGCAGGTTACTTAGTACTTAGATAATCCCTTCACACTTAGAAGAGACTAAGCCTCTACAGTGTTAGACAAAATCTGTGCCATTGCTCACCTGGCATAAGTGTAACCTGTAAGAAGTTTCTTTAGGATGGACCCTACAACTATAGAACTTAGCTTCTTTGCTGCACCAGGAATATCTCACTTTTACCCAGGGACTCAATATTTCTTTCCTCTATTCCCATGAGCCGAGAAAAGATTAGAAAATTCTCTCATATATAAAACAGATAATCACCTGGGCATGTTGTTTCCTATCCACTGGTGTCACCTTTGACCGAAATGCTGAGCTGAGTAGCCATCCAATTCTTTACAGATATGACAGCTGATTCTCAGGGGAATTACAAGACATACAACATCTAACTTGGGGACACCTTAGTTCTGAGAAGCAAAGTAAAGTGAAATGTGACCCTGGGTGATAATGGCACCAGAGAAGGAACGAAAGCACTGGAACAAAGCAGGAAGGGTCATAACCCTCCCCCCCTCTGCCCCAGGCTTCCCCAGCCCTCAGGTACCCAGGGCTCTCCCAGTCCCTCAAATAAGCATTTTGGGGGCATCTACTCTCTTTGCCTTTGGGATACTATGCAAAGTGTTGAGGATAAAATAATGAGTAAGATACAGTTTCTGACCTTGGGAAACACGCCACTCAGATGAGTATTGCCACATGATTAAGAAACTCCCCAGTGGCCCTGGGCGTCCCTCTGTGAAAATCTCATTAGGCTTCAACTAATGCACCATGCTGGGTGTGGACATCTTTATTTTATATTCCTGTCAATCTTCCTGTTCTGGCCCCAATTTTTTTCAAAGCATTCATCTGCAGTTATTCTTATGTTACAGATCAGGGAGCAAAGGACCCACCTTTCATAGGCATCAGCTAATTCTCAATTTGCTCATTAGGAAATAAGATCTGAGAAGCTGTCAGGAGATAATTTAAGGGGAATGGAACTCTTCCCAGAAACTATTAAATTCTAAAACATCTGCAGCAACGGCCTATACATAACATCCTTCTTACCTCCAGAGTTTGAATCCCATCCCCACAGATGCGTGTAGGGCCATTCTTTGGTAGGGAGGCCAGTGTCCTATATACACCAGGAGAGTATTTTCTGTCAGGGACACATCTGATCGTGATATGTGGACACTTGTCAATCACCAGGAGTCTTTGATAGACTGAGATTTAGAAATTGTTTCTATTGCATATGTGTGCTTTACAGGACTGACATTAAAGGGGATTTAGTAGTCTGGTCTGAATTAAAGCTGCTATAGTGAGACAACTTACTAGCATCCACTTCTGTTACCATGATTGGTTTGGAGAATTGAATTCGGAAGCCCCAGGGATAATCTCCAGTTCCTTTGAAGAGCCTCACGGTGCGCTCTCGGACTACGGAGGAAGCAAAGAAGGAGTTCTCTTGGTTAAACTTTAGGTACTATAAGTATGATTATAGAAGTGGCTAGTATTTATTACTCATTTATTGCATACCAGGCCTAATAAAATGTTCTAAATACTTTACAAGTATCATCTAATTTAATCTGATTAGCCTATAATTAATGGTTTATTTGGAGAGAAGGAAACTGAGGCACAGAGAGGTTAAACAACTCTTCTGAGTTGCACAGTAAATAAGGGGTACTGCTGACTACTCCCAGGAAGTATGACTCCCAAAGGGCAGATGAGCCTTACAGGTCTGAACCACTCAGATCCATAAATAATGGGGCATTTATTTCAAGATTATACATGGAAATAAGAAAACAGAATTCCGTCCATACATGTAGGTCTTATAGGAATTCAGGAAAACCTGAACAACTGAGTTCCTCAGAAAAAAGCAGAAACAGCTGAGCTTTGCAGAAATTGTAACTGTAAAATTGTGCTGGATGGAAGGTGGAGTTCCAGAGACATCACAGTAAGAGTATGTGGGTTTTTACACTTAGTCCAGTGATGTTTAATTAGTGTGGCTCAGTCATTTCTCAGTCTGTTTTTACATGTCCCTCTCCCTTTTCCTCCTGCTACCTTCATACAGTCTTTTCTGTGTAGATGTGGATATATATGTACACATATGTAGTATATGTATATGTGTATGTGCTTATTCATAACTGCAACTCACTCATGACCCTCTTCACTTGCCCTCAAGGCATTTTAACTTCTGTGCCCACTACCAAGGGCATTTCCCACTTTGATTCCTGAAAGAGAGAATACCACAGGTCAAAACTATCTCTGCCCATAACTCTTTGGGCTTCCTTCTTTAGAAGGAAAGGGCAGGATTCCACAGTAGAAAACATCTCTGCAAGACTGTTCCTTTTGTGGATGGACAATTTACATAAAGGGAAATGTGGACATCATAGGCATTTTGTCTTTTACAGTATTTTTACATCTCATTTTTATTTAGAAAAAATTATATGCCTGAATCATGGTAGAGTACAACATTAAAGCAAAACATCTGAAGGGCCTAGATAATAACAGAAGGATTCATTTTAAAATGCTGACAAACTTATCCAATGAAGAGTTATAACAAAATACTTCAAAATACTGTGTATTAGGTTGCACTTAAGGTCAAGGTTAACAGAAACTTGTACTAATGCAGTCCTGAGAGAATTAATCTGTCCCCTACAATTAAATTGGCATACTCTATGGGTCAATTCTTCTTTTATTTGTTAATAAATATCTTTAAATGATAAAAATAAATAAAAATAAACTACAATAATAAAATTCCTGAGTCTTGGAAGTAAAGTTATTAATAATAGTCCTATTATTAGATCTCTGGAAAAGTGAGGTAATTAATGATAAAAAAAGAATGATGATCTATTAATAAAGACAGGGTAAATTAACACCTTAAAGTTATAATTTAATACAATACCTTTTCATTGAAAAATAGGGACACATTAGATTTTATCATATATGTTTTGCTGGTTCTTTTCAATCTTTCTTTTGTATTTTTGTATCTCACTTCTCATTTCTCAGACAGATTTGTATCTTCTTCTGGGTGGGGTATCAAGAACACTTCTTTGCAGACTTGCACCCTCTTCGGGTGCATATCCAAAGACTGTTACAGAATGTGTAATGTAGAGGAAATGTGGATATAACCAGAAGCAATCAGGAGGTCAAAGGAAATCTTTTTTATTATTATTATTATTATTATTATTATTTTTAGTGTGAATGTTTTAATAGCAACATAACTGGTTTTTAAAATGTGTTGAACTTAAAAATGGAAATCTTTGGAAGTAATTTCAACAACTCTTGAGCTTTTAAACATTCATTAAAATCAAAGCAATTGCTAGTATCTTGTTATTAACTTGGAAGTACAAAAAGTTATTGTGTATTGATTAAAACTCCCATATTTCCCAGAAAAATAAAAGCCCAGACATTTGCAGACATAATAAAATTAAAATTCATGCAATTTAATAGCCATGAGTATAGAAATCTTAATAACTTAAGATAACAATTGTGTTTTGTTGGAAAGGACCTTAGTCCAGCTTCCCCTTGATGAGAAATCTCTTCCTTGTCATCTCTGACATACGGTCTAGTTGAATGAGTCCATAGTCTTTGGAGATGTACAATTTTATAAATTTACATTATATTTTGCAGAGTTTGTAAGAAGTTTTGCCATTATTTTATTAAACTTTCTCCCAGATATTTTGGGATAAATCAATACTTTTTAAATGTTAAGTTTCCTATAAGAAATGACAAAGAGTAAAAGTCTATTCAATCTGTACAAATGTGCTTGGATGTGACCATCTCCTTTGTCAGCTAAGGAATAAAAATATCTGATAAAAACAAGGAAACAAGCACCTCTGTTTTTAATGATCCACTGTAGCCTAGCAGCAGAAGTTGTTCATTCACAAACATTTACAGAGTGTCTACTGTTGCCCAGGCGTGTTCCTATGCACTAGGACGGTTGTGCTGAAGACAGACGAGACTTCTCATAGTTTACATGAGAGACGCTGGATGCCACAATTGGCAAACATTCAAAGACAGGAAGGATAAAGTCTCTTCATGTGGATTCCTGAAGGAATGTTATTCTTTCCAAAATATCTGGAGAAAATAAACTGTTTTTCTGTTGTTGAAAACAGAATCAGAAAAAGCATATCAAAGTTGCTATGAAGGTATTATTGTATTCTGGCCCTTAAATAATGTCCTCTGCTCTATTCATTGTTCCTGGGAGCAGACAATTTCCATGTGGCAGTCATTTTCCTTGGCTGTTTGGACTGCCACTTACCAGATAGCAGTATAATTTAAGAAGCAGACCTGGGAAATTCAAAGCTACAGAAATGAATATTTTAACAGTCTGCAATAGGCTGGGAGATAATCAGGGCAAAAAGGAAAATGAGAAACCCTATTTCTGACCTTTGTAGAAATGATTTTTAACATCAGCATTTGTCAAACTTCTTGCTCTCTCTAGGTTACCCTCTCGACAATGTATTTTGCTTTTGACTTACTGATTACCCAACAGATATTTGTTTAGTGGAGTATTTTTACTGTATTGATTTAATTCAAATCATGTTTGTTGTTTTTTTCATATTACATGAGATGGTTAAGATATAAACAATTCAATAAAGTTGTTAAATCGTGAGCTCAACTGCAGCTCTCTCCTATGGGAGGAGAAACAATCAAAATGTTTTGCAACATTCTTCAGAGAATTTTCTCATACTTTAAGATTTATAGCTCTAGTTTCCCTTGCCACTGGCTGGTAGATAATCTATGAGTGCCACATGGCTGCTGCTGAAAAGCCACAAATAAATGTCATTGTCTTTTCAGAGACTATGTGGTCGGTCACATCTTCAGGTAATTTATCCCCTCAGATTACACTACCTTGGAATCATCTTGTTAAATGTGAAAGTTCAGATGAAGGGTAAATATTTCCATAAATGCAACAGCATTCATACACTGAAAATACCCTAGTATTTCCTTGTGGCTCCAGCAATGCGCTTTTGTAGTGATGCAAACCTTTGTTTATCTACTTCTCCAACTCATAGAAGAGCTCTTTTAGATTAGAAAGGGATATTTTTAAGGTGTAAAATTTATTTTCACAAAATACATGCTGGTATATATAAATTATTGTTGTAATACCTCAAAATGCCATTAGGTTAATAAAAATATTTTTAGTTTTAAAATGATTGATTTGTCTATAAATCACCTTTCCTCCCAATCTCGACTTTCTTTACTGATCTCTCAGTATCACCTTGTTAAGAACAGATGTATTTTAAATATGTAACACTTCAAGTCTTAGTAACAATGAGAACAACTAGCACACTCTTGCACTGAGGTTCAGTGCAATAAATGCTACCGTAAAACTCATTTGCGACATAAAAGCATTTTATATATGTGTATATGTTTGTGCATATGTGTATGTATATGTGTGTGTGCATATAAATGAAAATTTTTAGCAAAATTGTTTTTTTTTAACATAGCAGATGATAGTGAATTAACCAAATGCCTGTTCTTGGCTGCCTATAAACATTTGTAGATTTGGTGATAATTTTGAAGCCTGTACTGAAAATGTTAAGTACCTCTTTGTAGAGCTATCAAACTCATAATTTCTGTCTGTGTGCCTTTAGTGAGTTCCCCTAGTTCTTGGACCATAGTAGGTATTGTGTTTATTGAATGAATGATTGTGTACTTAATTTAAAACATTATTCACAACCTGAATCTTTGCTTGCTGGAGTTAAATTGTTTATTTCTAATCAAGGTCATTTATTTATACTGATAGAGATATTTACAAAAGTTGTACACCTTAAATTTTGCAGCAAAGACTAAACTGAAATAATAATTTCACATGTTAGAACTTTAATTCAGGTATAAGTATTTAAAAAAATTCATTAACTTGTTATTGCATTAAGGAAATTGTATAGTCTTAGTAAACTAATAATTAATGCCATAAAAATATCATGAAACTATTAGAATGTTAATGGAGCCGGCAAAACACTTGAAAAATATTTATATTATTAAAAAGGGTATAATTATTGAAAATTATATTACTAAATGTAAAATGTAGGCTATAAATCTCACATATCAAACTATATACATGATAATATCAAATGCATATTTCATACATGTTTAAATACAGGACTAGATCAATGTATAACAAAAAGATAAGGCAGAAACAATAAAATGGTTATATTTTGGTGTTGGAACAGTAAATGATAATCTGTTACTTGTTTATGGTCTTGAGTACATTTTTAAAAATTAGTATTTTTTTACTCATAGAATGAAATAGACTTGACTTTTCCCTCATTAATCTTTATTGCAACTTTGAAAGTACTTTCTGTGTTTGAATGAACTCTTAAGATAGCTTTTGTTTTAATAGTTTCAGATTCTTTCACAATATTAAGAAATTATATATACATGCACACACCACACATATGCACACATACTTCTCTCCAAATTCTACAGCCAGTGTGTGAGTTTGTGACCTTCACAGACTTGCTGGGAGCCTGGTCACAGACTCTCTGAGACTTACATATTCATTTTATCATAATTGTAGAGTCCTTACCAGCTACTGGCCGGGGTTTTTTACTAAGGCATCTGGGACTGTCCTCAGGATTCCCATCATCCCCTCGAAAAACCCACGCTGCTGAGTGGAAATTCTCCGTGTAGAAACCTTTTTCCTCAATATCAACTCTAAAGCCAAGATCCACAGAACGGCCATCTTCCGAGGTGACTGAGGAGCAGAAAAGGCGATACTGTGAATTACACTCTGGGAAGAAAGAAGAGGCACACACTTCTTGGCCAAGAAGTGATGGCCAAGGTGAAAAACAGCCTGACTGTGTGCAGGGGCAAAGTCTGTATTACAGGCAAAGTGTCATCCTTAAAAACAAGTAGCCAAGTTGGTTAGACAGTTCTCTTGGGAAGAACTTATGTAGTCCCAAAATATCATAAATAAAACACGTATTCTTGAGGACCCACACTGTGGGAGTCAGTACACTACAGATGGCATTATAAATCTTTAGTTGAAGAAAACTATGGAAAAATAATTGTTTCAAGGTATACATATTAGTATTTAGGTATTAAGAGAAAGTCACATTAGGCTGAGAATTAGTTTTAGAATTCCTTTCAAAATTCCAAGCACAGGGGAAAAATCATTATTGCCTACTGTGCTTCAAAGAAGGTGCAATTAAAATAAACACACCTTCCTGGAAAATTCACTATGGTGTTAATGTGTAGAACAAAGTAGATAGAAAAGCAGGTATAATTTCATCTTCCAATTTTGTTCATAGCAGCCTAAGATTGTCTGTATACTTGGGGGTTTCTGGGGTAATGTGTAAGTCTGTGCCAGTTAAGGAAATAAGACTGATTTTCTATATTTGCTTCCACATGCTTCTTTATGGCCTTGTTCAGGCAGTTCAAACCCGAATAAAGTCTTGCCCCAAGTCTTTCAGTCTTTATACGGTGCCTAAGCAAGAAGCACCACTTCCTAACCAAAATGTCATTTCAGTAGCATCTGTCCTTGCACTTCTCAACTCCCATGAAGAGGCGGGACTTGAAGACCACAGAATGCTTCTTAAACAGCAGAAACAGCAAAAACAACCAAAAGACACCTCTCTTTCAATTTCTTCTCATATACTATAGTTGATTCTATGCACGTCTCTCAAAAACTGTGGATAAAACCATTTTCGTCCTCCTCTCACCCTGTCCAGCCATTGCCAGCTGTACTTCTGCTGTAGGTCAGTTTTATACAGCCCCTGGAAGAATGGTTCTTCTGCTCTCACCGGTTTTCTCGGGAGAATTGTTCCTAATGTTTTCATCCTTGCCCCTACATTTCTGCCTCTGTTTTCCTAGTACTAGACTGAAGATTGTAAGCATTAGCTGTTGTCCAGACACACAGATGAATATAACAATAGTTTTCTAGCTGATAAATTTGTTTAACTTCTGTCGACATGATCAGGGACGGTATGCCGACAAAACATAGTTTCTCACAGTCAAAAACAATGCTTGTTCTTATAGTTTTTATTTTGTATACTAAATGAGATTTCATTAGTTAATTGATGCTAATCCACAGTTTAAACAGTTTCAGGTGCATTCAGTCATTTGTTACTCATTTATTAAGTTAAATTAATTTAAAATAATCATTATGCCATAAGCAAGGTGTAATTTTAGGCATAGCGGAGATGGGTAAGTTAGTAATATAGGGAACTCATGAAGAATGAGAGTTTAAAGGGAGGACTGAGTAATTCTGGCTGCAGGGGAGGTATATGCTTAAAGGAAGAATTTCATTAGACTAAACCTTGAGGAGTGGACAAAATTTTTACAGGAAGGTAGGGTTGTAGACTATTAGATAAACATGATATAGCTAAGTAGGCTGCAGTTGGGAAATAGGTACTGGAAAGATATACCATGTTGACTGAGTAAATACAGTTTTGGTGTGAAAATAAAGGAATGACATATGGGAATATTTTGTAATAACTGTTGGCATATAAATGATATGAGAATTTTATGAGATATCTTGTTTATTGGAATAAACTTGATGAACATTTTAAATAGAATACTTTAACTAGAGATATGGATGCCATCTTCCATGCATCATATTTCAAAATCTTTTAAGGATTTTTGCATTTCTTTTTTGAACAAGTTTGAGTGTGATATTTGACTTTATATGCTAGGAAAAGTAAACTCAAAATAGTATAATAATAATTTACTCACCCATCTTTTTGAGCTTTAAACCTAAATCCAAGCTGCTTCATACATAGTAGTTCTGAAGTTACAAAAGCACCAAAGGAATTTAAAACATCTTTTCTTATTTGATTTATTTTCTATATCCTTGACTTTAAAATTTCAGTTACATTTTAATATTTATGAATATAATGCACACATTCCGGTCCATGGATTTATCTTTATTATGATCTTTTTCCTGAGCAGTAGCAGTCCATGGTGGGTAGGTAAACATCCCCCTTCTGTGGAAAGGTATGAGGGTGGGCCTTTAGATTAGAGCGAGCTTTGTTGTTAACAGCATGCAGGGGACTGTGAAAACAGCTCACTTATTTATGAACAGATTTGATTATGTGGATGAGCAGTTCTCCGTTCACTTGGTTACCAAGACAGAGCTAATCAACATGCTCTTACATAAACTGAGACATAAAATTTGTGTTAAAATCCAGTGAAGCAGCAAGCCACACACCTGCTTCAGCTTTGAACTGCTGGATTTCTCAACAACTGTCCTTGGGGAACTTTGAGCCAAGTAGAAAACATGTCCAAATGTGACTTTGTCGCCAAAACTTGGCTTGCTAGATGAGCCTTTAATAAATAAAAACTTAATATAGAATGAGGTCTTAAATATCTTGGTATTACTAAAATTGCATTTGTACTTCTGTGCTCTTGCAAATTTTAAAGCTTCCCTTTTTTTGACATTAGAATCAAAAAGATAAAATACTTAGTTCCAGGTGTCTTTAGATCTTCTATCTCTTTCATTCCACTGTACTACTTGAGGATAATAAAAAAGTGTTATCTGGGGAAGTGAGACCTTTTTGGACTTCCCCAGAGAGAGAAACCAAGATCAGATTGGAATGGTCCAACCAGAGGCAGTGAGTGGTAGTGTTCAAGAGCACAGACCCTGGACAGGTTGTCTGGGCTTGAAACCCTGTCCGCCGCTAACTCTGGCCAAGGGACAGTGGGCAAGTTACTTATCTTCTCCCTGACTCTGATCCCTCATGTGGTAAAGTGAGGATGAGAGTACATGTAGTGCTACTCATACTGTTGGGAGAATCAACAAGCTAATGTAAAGCCTGGTATAGTAAGCACAATGTAATCTGTAGCTCTTATTAGAAATTGAAGTTCTTTTGCCTGCCTTTCTTCCTCCCTCTCCCTCTTGCTGTCCCTCTCTCTCTCCACTCCAACCCTCTGCTTTCTTATTTTCATGTAAACTAATATTTGAACATTCATGCCCATAATAATTTTTACAGCTGAGTGAAATAGGAAAAATGTTATCAAATGCTATCAAATATCCTTACACAGCTAGACCAAAACTCTTGCCAGACCTGTTGGTGATACTGGAGCCATTTGAGATGACAAAAATCAGAGCCTGCAGACCCTTCTGACTTCAGTTTACAGCCTCCAAGTTATTTACCTGGTGTGCCTTAGTCAGCATTGCCCACAGCCTAGATGGATTGATCAACTCTGCCCACACACATAAATATGTCATTGCTAATGTCTTTTCCAGTTAGTACGTAGGAAGTCCGAGATGAGTGAGATTAACAGACTGAAAAGCACAGCTGTAATGATGCTCGATAAAGCTGTCAGGTTCTAAGTCATGGGCTAGTAGCACATCCTGACTCTATAAATGAGATAGAATTTAAACTGCACATTAAACAATGCTAGCTCCAGCAGCTCTTAGTGAAGTGCACTCTCTACAAAAGTTGCTGAAGAACTACAACATGCCTTCTGAATGCCTGTGGCTTGGATACATTGAAAAATAAAATGGCAGACAGTGCAGTACCCTTAAGTCTAACAAAAAACAAATTGTTAGTGTAAGTTCTCATTAAAAACAGAAGCCATTCCAAAGAAAACACAATCATTGTTTTAATTAAAGTGATTGTTATCTTGGCCTGAAATTTGAATTGGTACACGGTATACAGCGGATTCTTAGGTTGTAATGGGTGCTGGTAAATGTTTACAAATAATTCTCCAAAAGAAAAATAGAAAAAGCCATGATTTGTGGTGTTTGATAGTTTCTGTTGTATATATAACCCTACCATGGCCAATTTCAAGCTACCAACCTGATGCTGTTGAATTGCAGTGTTAGAGGGAAAAATGTGCCTAGTTGGCTATTGTAAACCACTGAGGGCTGATTCTTGCATACCTACACTTGTTCCTTTTTCTCAAAAAGTTCAGAAAGGACACAAATGTCTAAGAGGACTAGTAGTGGTAGATTTGTCCATAAAACAAAGGATTATATAGACTTGCACAGACAGGGTTCAGAATGCTGAAAGACACAGTGAACTAGAAGGAACTGGTCCTTCTATATTAGAGGCTGAAAACTAGAGCAAATGGTCCTTTTCTCAGTGGCATGTGAAGATCATCTGTGATTAATCAAAGTAGCCAAAGTTTCCATTTGATCTACTTTTTTTAGTTTAGATCAATTATAAATTGTTCCAGGTAATAATGGAAGCCATTGCTATAAGTAATGATGTTTTTTTACTGAGAATAAAATTTTGCCCCTGTTTTTCTTATTTATAATAAAACTGTTCTTCCCTCAAGCTCTTCCTTCTTCGTTTTTTAGGTGGGTTAATTCTGATTGCTATAGTGTTTAACCTGATAATTTTGGTTACATGGGTTTGGAGGCTGAACTGCAGTTGAACTGTATGCAGTATAAAGAAGAGGAATTTAAGGGGAAACTCAAGAGGGGAAAATAGAACTCAAGGAACATGGGCATTATGTGAGAGAAGCAGGGCTATGCAAGGGCCTCCTTGGGTGACTAGCAGGCAGCACCAGTACCTCTGAAGAAGAATGTTATCTGGAAAAGGTTTTGAAGTTGCTTGCTGGAGAGTATGTGATATGCACCCTTCCCTCTGTCTCTCATGCCTTCAGGAAATTCTGTCTTTCTCACTATTGCTTTCATGTAAGTGTATTCTTTGGGGGACCTGAAGTAGTAGGCAGTGGCTATTGCATCTGATTTACATGTATAACACAAGATTTGTATTCTCAAATGCAAAGAAAGAAAAATTTCAAACTGTATGTTTATTAAACAGAAGGCCATGAAACACTTAATTGGCAGCAATTCAAGAACATTGCTGTCTAGGAAATCCAGTTTGGGGAATTCACCTAAGTGAAATGTCTGCTATTTATTTACCTCAAGACTAAGAAAGATTTTAGTTCACTGAGAACAAAACCTCTAATTCTCAATAAAATCAACTTTGCCTTTCCCCTTTGAGGCACTACCAAAACTCTGTTGATGGGGTGTCCTCCCTTATCTTTGTAAGCAATAAACAATCCTATCTTCAATGTTTAGTGTTGGTGATGTTTGATTGTTGCTGTAGTATGGGAATTGAGCACTAGTATAACATACGGCTATGGCATAAAATAGGTGTTACATTCAAATGAGTAATTTATGGACAGTTTAATGAAAATACTACTTATAAAGTGTGGATAGGATTTAAGAAAATCTGATGTGATATAGTGGAATTAAGATAGTCCATTTACTTCCGGTCAAGAAGGAGGTATAGGTAAACATGGCTCACCTCCTCATACAACTACATCAAAATTACAACACACTACAGACCAAATGATCACTCAGAACTGTCAGAAACAGAGTTGAAAGGAAGTCTGAAAACTATAGAACTAAAGAAACCACATCAATCCAGAAGGGTAGAAGATGCTGAGATGTAGAATGGGTGGGTCATCACACTCAGGTGTGGTGGATAAAAATTTGGGAGGAATACCTTGGGAGTGAGATGTCCCAGTCCCACACAAAGCTCCCTAGCCCAAGGTTCCAGTGCCAGGAAGATAAACCCCCATAACTTCTGGCTGTAAAAATAAGCAGGATTCGAATCAGTGAAAAAAACTACTGGATTCCCTGGCAGTTCCTCTTAAAGGGCCCATGCCTAACTTATGCAGGCACACTGCACCACTAGGGTAGAAGATTGAAAGGTACCAGTGGTTTACAGGGAGGAACTGAAGTGTCTGGCAGTAGGGCGAGAGCTGGGAGACAGCTTCCTCCCAGACAGAAAGATGGGCAAAGACTATTGTGCCTTTTCTGAGCCCTCCCCCGACAGAGGCACAGAGCAGGCAGACTGGAGCCATATCTGAGACTCCATCAACCTGGCTTCCACTGTTTGACCCACCTGGGTGACTACCTGAGGCTCTGCCAAACCCAACTTACAGGCCACCCCCAGCCTTCCAACCTCTGTTTAAGCAGTTCCAGGCCTAGCACTAGCAGTAGCCAGCTTTGGATCACAGTTTAGCTCCACCTGGGAACCTCCAAGCCCAACACAAGAAGCAGCTATCTGCAGATTACCTTGTAACTCATGCTGGGTGGAACACAGATAGTGATTGACCCTGACCTGCGCTACCTAGGAAATCCCAGAGCCTGCATACACACTGGATAGCTACAGATAATGTCTGTAGATTTTGGTAATCAGTGGTCACAGCCAGTCCTTGCAGCTGACTGGCCTGGGTAAATCCCTCCCATAGACCTGACAACAGCAATCAAGCCTCATCTACATGAGGAGGATGAACTCAGCCCCCACAGAGAGTACACCTTGAGTACCCAGTTTTGGTTATAAAGGAGGCTGTGCCACTGGGCCCAACAGGCCACACTACCAAGCCAGGCAGTCAAAGCAGCCCTACCTAACACACAGAAATGAATGAAGGGAAGCTGTCAAAATAAGGAGACAAAGAAATAAAGCCCAAATGAAAGAACAGAACAAAACTCTGGAAAAACACCTAAACAAAATGGAGATAAGCAATCTATCAGAGGCAGAGTTCAAAACACTGCTTTTAAGGTGCTTTGGGAACTCAGTGAGCACTTCACCAGTATGAAGAAGATCCAGGCAGAAATGAAGGAGACACTAATGGAAATGAACAATTTACAGGGAATCGACAGCAGAGAGGATGAAGCTGAGAATCAAATCAATGACATGGATCACAAGAAAACAAAAAACATCCAAGTGGAGCCATAAGAAGAAAGAATCCAAAAACCAAGGATAGTATAAGGAGTCTCTGTGACAACTTCAAGCATACAAATACTCACATCATAGGTGTGCCAAAAAAAGAGAAAGAACAAGAAATTAGAAATCTACTTGAAAAAATAATGAAAGAAAACTTCCTTGATTTGGTGAAGGAAATAGACAAGCAAGTCCAGGAAGCACGGAGAGTCCCAAATGGGATGGATGCAAACAGGTCCACACCAAGACACATCATAATCAAATGCCAAAAGTTAAATGTAAAGAGAGAATCTTAAAAGCAGCAAGAGAAAAGCAGTTAGTTTTTGGAAACAGGAAAGTTCCCAAAGTCTATCAGATGATTTCTCAAAAGAAACTTTGTGAACTAGAAGATTTTGGCAAGAAACATTCAAAGTCATGAAAAGCAGGGACCTACAGCCAAGACTGCTCTACACAGCAAAGCTATCATTTAGAATTAAAGGGCAGGTAAAGAGCTTCCCAGACAAGAACAACTAAAGGAATTCATCATCACCAAACCATTATGATATGAAATGTTAAAGGGATGTATTTAAGAAAAGGAAGATCGAAATTATGAATGATAAAATGGCAATAAATACATACCTATAAACAATTGAATCTAAAAAACAAACTAAGAAAACAAGAACAGGACAGAATCATGGTTATGGAGAGCATTTTGATGGTTACCAGATGGGAAGGGGTTTAGAATGAATGAAAAGGTAAGGGGATTAAGAGGTACAAATTAGTAGTTAGAGACTAGCCATGGGGATGTAAAGTACCATATAGGAAATGGAGTAGCCAAAGAACTTATATGCATAACCTATGGACATGAACAAAAGTGTGAACAAAGGTGGGGAGTGGGGGGTGCTGGGTGGAGGGGGCAAAGGGAGAAAAATTGGGACAACTGTAACAGAATGATCAATAAAATATATTAAAAAAGACTAGTCCATTTAACATTGAAAAGGTAAGGGAGACAGAGCAGGTACCGATTACCAGAGCCAGCGCCATAGAAGGCTGTGTGGGGAGGGCAACTTTACAGGAGTTTGGCTTTAGAGACAAAACCAGTCCTTGGTACATCACAGAGAGAGATCTGAGGCAAAGTCCAATTTTATTGCAAAATAGCATTGGGTTTAAGGCAGGCCTTCAAAGTGAAACCTTGATAAGGACTGGGTCAGAATCATGACTTAACAGGTTAGAACTTACAGACATGGCAAGGTGAGGATTTTGAGGGTTTCAAAGGGACTAAGAAAATAAACCATATATTGGTGCTTTCTGTTGAAAAGTTGGTGGGAAGTTCTTGTAACGAACAATAAAAATATCTGCCTGGTCAAGAGCTTCCTGCAAAGTAATGTTGTATTAATGAAAGCCTTGGGATAAGGTCATGTAATTTATACTAAGATATATAGGGGTAGGTGGTTCTGGTGTTCACTCTCTTCACTCTCCTTACTCCCTCACTCTCTCACTCTCCTTACTGTCCTCACTCCCTCCGGGCTCCTGCTCATCTTCCCTTTTGGTCAAGCCCCACAGGAAACCAGAGGACATATAAGACCCTGGATATAATCCATAGAAGTAAGACTTCTGGGACAGAAAGTAAGGTGGAAGAAAGTAAAAAAGCAGGCTACTTATGGAAGTTATTGCAGATCTGGGTTCAAGATAGTGGAATAAGCACAAACATTGCCTCCCATTTTGATAGGAATGCTATAAAACATATATGTGGATAGGTCCTAATTCCTGTAGATTTAAAAAAAAATTATGGACACTATGATAAATTCAATTACACATACATAGAAGCAGGGGGTGCAGCTACATTTTTCTGTATGATAAAAAAAGAGGCATTTCAAAGTCTAAATGAAAATCAGGAAGGAGATAGAAGATCTCCTTCTACAGATAGGAGATCTGTAGATGTGTTTGAAAGCAAGAAGGGAATTTTCAGTAGACTAATAAGTAGGAAAATAACTAAAGTCTAGAGTCATCTTGTAAGCCATGGAGTTAAATCATGGCAGAAGATATATCTGAGAAAGTTTCTTTTTTCTATTAAAATATATTTGACATATAACACTATATAAATAAGGTGTACAACATGTTAATTTGATACATTTATACATTGTAATGATTGCCATTATAGTGATAATTAGCACCTCTATTACATTCTATAATTATCCTTTCTTTTTAGTGGTTAGAATAATTAAGTTATAGTCTCTTAGCAACTTTGAAGATTATAATAAAATATTGGTGTCTGTATTTACTGTTCTGTGCATTTTGTCTCTTTAACTTATTAACTACTTGTTCAAGTTTGTACCTTAACATCTGTGCTATCCTCCACTCCCCAGACCCCAGTACCATCATTTACCTTCTATTTCTACAAGTTTGGTTTTTGGCTCTTAGAGGTTTCGAGCCAGATTAGTAGTGGTATGTACTAACTCTTCTAATGCCACCCTCTATTTTTTAACCTAATTTTCCTTCAGTTGGACTTCCTCGGTGATGGCCCATCTTGCTCTGTCAGTTGCCATTAATTATGGGCTGAAGTATAACATTGATTTATTGGAACCCTTTCATTAATGAGGGAAACATTATCTCATTAAAGTATATATCTAAAGACACTTCCTTATTTCACAAATGTTAAAAGAAGAACAAAATTGTTTCTTATAATCAAACATGTTAATCTTGTCATCTTCCTATGTACATACTTCAAGCCAACTCTGATTTTTTGAAGTAGGACACAAATTTAATTCAGTAAAGAACCCCTATATTTAGTTATTTCAGTTTCTGAAGGGAAAAGCAGCCTTAGTAAGCAGCTGTATGTTTTGAAAGAGATAATTTACCAAGTTGGGATTCCTCGTGGGTAATAAAGAGTTGATTCTTCCAAAAATATCTTTCATATAAAAGCATATAATTATCACATTGCCATGTTCAAACAACAGAGTCTATATTCTAGAGATAAGAGGGAGGGGACATGGTTAAGTTTCCATAAGATGTTGCCTTTGCTCTGGTTTTGAGGTAAAAGTGATTGTCTACTCACTGGATCCTTCAGTGATGTTGCTGGCAAATGAACTTCCCCCTGCTGAGCTGCATCTTTTGCCATCTTTGAATTGTTGCCTCCTCCTGGCCCAATGGTCTATTGCCTCCTCCTGGGAACCATCACTGGCCCTTGTGCCTCTTGGAGCCAATTCCGGGGGTAACTTGAGGACGCTATTTATTTCCAAATTCCAATCTGGATTAAACCACATTATATATGAAAGTGAAACATTATTTCAAGACAGAATTTCAAACGTTCCAATCTTTAAAACAGAATCACTGTAAACAAGAACTAGAATAATTTCACTTACCTTCTTCATGATTCACTTTCTGAACATGTTTTACTTAAAAAAGAAGAGCCATACAATTGAAAAATTGATTTATATAGGAAAGAGGGATCACGGACCCATTGCCTCAGTTGGATCAATTCAACAGATACTCCTTGGGCACCAGCAGTACACAAAATACTATATTAATTAGTTACTCTGGAGGAACAAAGCGCAAATAAATTTGTCATTATATCCCCTGAATTCTCAATAAGACAAGATATTATTACCTAAATAAGTTATAATATAATCTATGATAATAAGTTTACTATTGAACTCAAATCCTTTATGGTTTGTTTTCCATTAATCATAAGAATAAAAATTTTCATGATACTTTTCTTGCTGCGTGTTGGCTCAAAATCAGGAAAAGAGGAAAAGAAGCCATAGTGCATGCAGGTTTTGGTAATTTTATATTTGAATAAATAACAGTTTAATAACATTAATAAATAACAATAACTTCAAAACTTCTGCCTTCTGTCATCATAAGCTATAGTGCCATGTACTAAGTAAAAGAAAGTTACAAATAAACTAATTGCAACACAAGTGATTTAAGAAAATAACTAAAAAAATGAAGTAAAAGTAAGCCTAAATGAGTAAAAAGTAAGCAGAGCATGTAATACCTAGAAAGTAATTTAAAAGATTAGAATTGATTAAGATTTTACTTGCTTTAACTTTTTGGTACAATATGAAAAGGTAAATAATATTAATTTAAAAAGGGACCAACTATTAACCTTTATTTTTATTCTATTCTCAGGGACAAATGAATTTTTAAAATGTGGACTTAGTAAATAAAAATCTAATTTATCAGCATCAAATAATGTATGGAATATATCAATAAATAAATTATTTTCTTTGTGTTTATGTATAGTTATTAATGATCCTTGCATAATATTTTAAATTTTACTTGTCAGGGCCAAAGACACTGATGGGAGAAGAGTCTTTATCCAATCCCTTTAATTTCCAATAACTCTGTGTTGACTCCTACCATTGCCCTAGGAAGTAAGAAGGTAACAGAAAAATGACATTCATTCTATAATACTACTGCTCACTTTTTATATACTAATTTCCACTGTGCTGGTCACTTGGTCTACAGCTATGAACCAGATAGCTTGTACGCTGCAACTTTACAGAGTGGTGGGACTGTAGTTCCACTATTTGTAGAGATAGAATCCAGATTGATTCTGAAGGCATCCATGAGAAGAATTTTCTAATATCAAATATTTTATATTTAAAAATGGTTCCTTTCTGAAATGGCTGGAGAAAAGGGAAGTCCTATGGGCTTAGGAAAGTGTGTGATGGAAATATGGCCCTGTGATATGGTGGGAAAAGTTTTTGTCTAAGATATCTTCTTATCTGCTCAAATAAGGAAAAATTATGTGCCCTACAGTATGTTTTGAAGTTTGGTTTGAGAACTACTTGTAATGGCCACTGACTGCAAAGCATCACTCCCATTGTTCTGCTTGTTATTTATAGAATCTCAAGTTTGCAAAAATATAGAAAGTACTTTGGCCCAAGCATCTTTACGTGTTTAATGCTTAAAAACTTGGACAAGATTTCTACCAAATAGTCATTTAATCTAAACTTGAACACTCCTCAGACTCAAATTTGCTACCTGTTTACTACTTGAATCACCATAATTATTGATACTTCAAAGTGGTAGAAAGTTTTTCCATGGTGAACTGGGTCTATATCTCAGTAACCTTCATTCACATCCAACTATCTCCCTCCTTCCATAGTTACCCAATATGTGTTTATTGAGACATTCTAAGAATCAGGCAATTTGCCTGGGGCTGGAATGAAGACACTCACGTTTCTTGAAGGACTCTGTTAAAATACATACTGTCACTTTGGAGGAACAATATGTTAATCCATTAAAGAACATACTAACAGTTTATGAAACATGAGTATGAAAGTAGAAAGCTACCACTCTGAAAGGCAGAGCTAGGCCTGGAAAGTGAGTTGGAAGCCAAGGAGAGGAACATGCAGATCTGGGAGTAGCCTTGCTGGAAGGCAGCATGGGCACTGCAGCTGGCCCCTAACCCCTGGCCCCTGGCGCCTGGACACTTGCTCATCTACTAAGACATGTTGAAATGGGCACCAGTGTGGAAAGTCTCCAATTTCACCATAAGTCAGCATGTTGGAAATTATTTCAACAGTTGTATTCTGCTATTAGAAAATAAACTTTTTAAATTCATCTTTCTATCCCTGGTGCTTGGTGCACATTTTGGGACCACAAATTTCTCAGAGCTACAGTCCTCTATACCTTCTTGTCCTGGTGTGGGCTTCTCCGGTCACTACTTCCTTAGGGACACAGGGAAACAGAATACCTTGCACAATGCATGTAAGTTTTGTATCATACTATATACAAAGGGCTGTTTAATTATAAATATTTCTTTGCTGTGTAAAATATCATTTAATCCTTCTCATTATCTGTTACTCCCTCAGAGTAGCCTAGTTTTGTTTTTTTCACTAATTTTATTTTTATGACAGAGAATTTCTGAGGCTTTTTGGGCAGAGATTTTAAAGATGTATTTCAGTTCATTTACAACTGAACAACAGAGTCCCTGAGAAACCTCTTTATCCAAGAATATACAGACCTGACCTGGCAGGGGAAGAACCCAGAATTTAGTGTTGAGGGGTTCAGGCCGGTATCCTTTCCTTTTCGCCACTGGCTCTTCCACCCTTCTACCACATGCCCACCGCCCAGCATCTCGTTTATTTAGTTCAGACTACATAGATTGCTTTGTCTGCACTGTCCTCCAAGTCATATAATGTAGAGATTTATATATATTAAAAATCCAGATCTCTAGCTATCTTGAAATTTCAAAAAGCCTGGCTGTACTAGACCTGCTTTCTTATTCCCTCAGGACACTGCTCCCTGTAGTTCGCCAGCACTCCATTATTTGTCACAGGCAGCCTGCTCTGCTGGTTTGCATTACATCCCTGGCCCCTGCAGGCAGTCCTTGTCATGACCTCTAATCTAGTTAATTCTCAAGGGCACACATGTGGGTGTGGAGAAGTGCAATCTGTAAATGGTATAGGCAGTGCTCATGTCAGGGATTATTAATCGGCCTAGACTTTGAGGAGTTCAAGGACCTGTCTGAAAATACAAACATAATTTTGTGCTTACCTCAAACTTAAAATTTCCTGATGAAACAGTACAAAGATTTCCCAGTTTCTCAAAGCAACCTACACCCTGATTACAAAATCTTGGTCTGAGGTATCAATAGTGCAATGACCATAGTATTGAATGAAGAGTATAAGAATACTCACAGCTCTAGGAGAGTCAAAGCCACACAAAATTTATAGATTCAAATATCTTTTAATATAAACATTAAAATTTCGGAACCATTTCCCAGCTTTTTTGTTTTTATATGTGAACAGAGTTTTGCACAAAGAAACCTGATGTGACTTCACTGAATTCACTCTTTCATTCAACAAATATTCATTGTGTTTCCATGACAGGATCAATACTATCTGGTGCAGTAGATATAGCAATGGTCAAATCAGAAAAAAATCCATACCCTTGTGACTCCATTCTAGTGGAAGAAGACAGAACAACAGAATGAATAAAATATATAGCATATCAAAAAGTGAAAAGTGCTGTGTATGAAAGTAAAGTGTGGAAAAGAGATAGAGTATGCCTGGGTTATAATGGGAAGGGCTCAGATTGCAATTTTAAGTTGAGTGGTCTGAGAATGGGTCACTGAGAAGGTACCATGAGACCAAAACTTTGGAAAGATGAAAGTGCACCATGAGGACATATGGGGGAAAGTTCAGTTCATGGGAGCAGCTCAAACAAGGGACTCATGGAAGACCTTGCCTGTCAGGTTCTAGCAGCTCAAGGAAGTCAATGTGGCTGGAACAGAGTGATGGGGGAAGAGGAGTAAAGGAGCAAGAGCTATAGCGGGGGTGTCAAACTCGTTTTCACTGGGGGCCACATCAGCCTCGTAGTTACCTTCAAAGGGCTGAATGTAATTTTAGGATGTATAAATGTAACTGCCCCTTGACTAGGGGCAAGGAGCTCGGCCCTGCCGCTGGGTAGAAACAAGGTGCCGGGTAGGATAAAAGAAGGTGGAGGGCTGGATTTGGCCCGTGGGCCTTGTGTTTGCCACCTGTAACTTACTGGCATAGCTTTTTGATAATCACAGTAACACAAAGAACCTGGAGCTTCAATTGTTCACCAAGTGTGATAATTTCAAAGCCTACTGAAGTGCCATATTAGTTTTGGGAGGATTCTGACTTGAATTATTGATTTTCTGAAGGAAATATGCTTTGCTGGAAGAGGCATTCCAGGGAGAGGCATATCTCTGGGGGAAAGAGAGACAGAATGGGTGGGAAAAATATACATCTAGGTGAGCATGAGTGTTCTCTGGAGGTGTGCTCCTATTATTGCAGGTCCGCTTTCTGCAGACATAGAACTTACAGACTGAACCCAGTGCTGGGATTAATGCCATTCAACTTGGTATCTGGAGCTCTGTCGGCACTGGGAAGTAGTCACAGTGACCGATGGATCTTTGCTTTAGGGTGCTCATATTAAGCAGATGACTGCATAGATTTTGTGTTGTTTTAGGGCATATATTCTCCATATAGTAAGTTTCACATGTTATGCCAACACTTATGTAACTGACTGTGCTTTTTGTATTTTATTTTTATGTCTAACTTTTGTTAATTCTATTTTTAAAAGGGGGATAGAACAACAACAAAGAAAAGATAGCTTCTTGATTAAGTTACATCATTCCAAATCCCATTTTTGGACAAGTTAGGAATGTTACTAGCAGTATAAAGGTTTTATTTGTTCAAGACATAACTTAATATACAGTGTGTAATAATGCCAACACTAAATATAAAATATTTTGGACTTATTGAGAAAAACAGCAAGGGCTTTTTATGAAGTGACCAGAATGATATAGTATGGATCCAAGATTGAAAGCAGACGAGAAGTAGTATGTATTTAGGGAAAAGCTTCCCTCTTAGCCCTCTTGAGGGCTGGAGAGTTTCTGCATTCTGTCAATGGTTTGAGCAGGGCCAACCAATGCACGAGGGAGGTCAGAGGTCTGCTTGAGTTCAGAGGCCCCATAGACGGCTCAGTCAGGATTAGCCATGGCCATTTCTGGTTTTTGTCCTTTGCTTTAATTACTGTTCCATATGGCCTCCTGAGACATGTATACCATGCTTCTGTGACACCACAGCAAGGTTTAAAAACACATTTCATCAATAACACATTTTGCCTATTCTTCTAAACATGCTTAGTTTGCAAGAAGAAAAGAAATGGTAGATTATTTAAGAGTGGCAAAAGGCTAATGTCTCCCACAAAATTGATTTGGCAATACATCAACCTTTTAAAGAGAAATTGATTTTTTTTACTTTATATTAAACTGTAGCCTTGGTGATTTTGTTATGTGCTATTTATGGGTGGAGTGGGTGATATATGCTTGCCCGTATTCATCTAACTCTAAAATACTCAATATATCTTCAGCGGTAAAGAAAAAAATCCCAAGCAATAAAAAAAAAGCCCTCACATTAAGACTTTCCGAAGTTCAAACATGTAAAAATAAAGAACCCGAAAGATTCTGTGTAGCACACCATACCTTTCAAAGCCTTCTGCTTCTGAGGTGAAAGCAGTATGTCTATTTGGTGATAGCAATTTTCTTGTGGGTCATTTTTATCTCCTTCACAATTTGGCCTTATTGAGGCAATCCTTCGGCACTCTGCTGCCTCCTGTTTAAAACTGGTTAGTCCAGGGTTTATTTCATCTTGATTACTGTATTGGTCTGCATCACCGGCCATTGGTTTCTCAATAAGAAACAGATTATCTGCAGCGCACCCTGCAGAGCTGAACTCAGCAGTGTTCGGTGGAAAATCCATTTGAAAGCAGACTTCATCATGATTCTCATTTGATAGGTTTTCAAAATCTCTGTGGCATGTGTTCTTTACCACTGGCCTCATGAGGAACTTGTCTCTTTCAGCATTTCCCAGAAAGCTCGGTGACTCGTTAAGATTTTTCATTACCATGGGACAATTAGAATCAACTGTACCTTCTTTATCACTTTGAATAATTAATCTTTGCTCTAACTCATCAGTTATTGAAGTCATGCCTGACACTTTTGTATTGCTGGAAGCTGCTGTCTCTGCATGAGTTGCCTGGGACTCTGTTTGACCCCACTGCACAGAGCCGTGGCTACTGCTGTTGAGTGGGCTCCCAGCCGTGAGCCCGCTGGAGGGTGCGGGGCTGGGAATTGGACGCTGTGTACTCTTCGTTTCCAATTCTTGCTGCACATTTGTATGACAGTCACTATGCAAAGTGTCTTTGTTACAATTTCTGTCAGTCACATCAACTTGGTTTTCCTCAAAGTCTATCACAAATCCTTCACGATGATCAAAGGAGAATGTGTTTCCAGGGTTTTCGTTAGGTTTTGAATATCTGCTGGCCCAGTGGGATGGACAGGATGGGGTGGGAGGCATCACAGTATTTTGACTGGAAGGGAAGGATTTGGAATTTGAGTACTCACAGTATTTTGCAGGTGCAATTTTGCTGCCTTTGCAATAAATGTTGGCTGCCTTTTCTCCTATGTGCTTCGCATTCAGAGAAGATGAAGGATAAAAGTCGAAGTCTTTGCCATCTTGAACTGGGAACATGTTGGTAGTGGTACATGGCAAGTAATTTATTCCTTCTGTGCTTTGCTGTATATACAAGTCTGCTGTGGTATTTTCTGGGATATTAAAGTTGATTTTTCTGTCTCTATCTACATTTTTAGGATCCTCAAAAAGCAGTTTACTTAAGTCTGTTTCACTTAAACTTGTGATTTTTAGGGTATCATGTGAAGTATGAAAAACATTTTTGAAAAGAGTCTCAGCTTCAAAGAAACACGTCTCTGGCATGTTCTGCCCAATTTTAAAGGCCTTCTGCTGAGAGGTGGCAGATTCTAACTCACAGTCACCCAAAACTGAAGACAGTGTGTCCGGCTCATTCTTCCTCTCAGGAGTTGAGCACAGAGAAACCACAGCTGTGCCATGCTTCTCCTCCTTCTGGGCAGCAAACACAATAGGAGAAGACACATGAGGACCAGCTAAACTCTGATGCTTGTTTTCAAGCTGCCACTTTTCAGGCAGCCTGATACCTGACTGCACAGAACACCTGGACGATTCTTTAGTGGTGTGCTCGGAGGAAGCACTTCCATATTTAGCTGTTTTCCCCCCTGTTTTAGGATGAATTATATTAATTGTTATATTCTGTTTCTTACTCATGTATTTAACTTTAATTCCTTTTCCTACAATGCTAACTTTCAGCGAGGGGCTCTCTGTTCTGGCAGTTTCTCCTCTGTATTTAGATGGGGCCTCAGATTTTATTTCTTCTATCAAAATAGTCTTGTGTTTAGAAGAGCAGCTTCTAGAGGAGCAACATCTTTGAATACACCTGGCAGGGTAACACTGGTGACATTTTGGACATCTCTTTTTTGTTGGGAACTGCATTTCTGTTTTACAGAAAAATCTATTCTTCTGTGTTACTTGAACATTGAAATTCCCACATTTTTGTGTAATAGTTTTCCCCTTTTCTTGTCTAAAACCTTCTACTGTGTTTGGGAAATCCTGCAGTGGAATTTTTCCTGATAATGTTTCTCCACAGTCATTAAGCATGACCACTGGTAAGACTTTCTTTGGCTGATGAGAAATGGATGGAGGAGAATCATCATTTTCTTTCTCCCTTCTTATGTTGCTCTCAGATGGAGGTCGCTTCTTATCTTTAGGGAGAAAAAAAGAACTCTGCTTTTCATTCATAGAAGCGGACGTATGCTCCTCTCCATTTTCCTTAGATTTCCCTAATGCCCCAGTATGATGAAACACAGCCTCTGAGGTGTCTCCTTTGATTTCCTTTTCATGATATTTTACAGTTTTTTGGCATGCTTGATTAGCAGGCTGAGGCTCGCCTAAGAGGAAGAAAAAAAAAAAAGTTTCTGTGTCCATATAAAGAGCAGATGTTCCAAATTCTAGGATGAAATTCAGTGCATATCTTTAGCAAGTATCTTGAATAACATTTCTAGTATGTTTAGGTATTTCCCATAAAATTCATTAATAATAAATATCCTATTTTAAATCAATTATCTTAGAATGCAGAATATTATTTGGAAGTTTTGGGATGTAAGAATATAATTAAGCTTAACTTTCAAACAAAGACTTCCAAAATGGGTGAAATAAAAATTTCAGAGCAAATTTATGCAAATAAATTTTAAGAGACTTTTTGATAAAGAGCAAGTTGCCGTGATCAGGTATTTATAATACCAAAATAATCAAGCTGGATTCACTTTGAGATGGTGTAACAAATAAATATGTGAGTAAAGGGAATGAAAGACACCTAAGAACGGTGTCCAGACAAGCTGTTGAACAGGCCCGACAGCTGCTCCCGCCGGCGAGGGGGTTACACGACAGAGAAGGTGCTCTAGCGTTGCCGGGCCCTCTCCCTTTACAGAACTGCACAGAGTCTGGGTTCATCATACGAAATCTCCCAATTTCTGGAGACTGGCTCACACTTTGAAAAACCCTCTATAGATGGAGGCCAATATATTCAGGCACCGGCTTTGGCCCAAGGACTGCCAGCTTTCCGCCTTTACTCCTCTGCTGTATCGTGTTAGAGTATTTTGCTGTGAGCCGTTTCTGAACTCGAGCATGAGCTACCAGGTGTTATGTAAAAAATAGTGGACAAAATATGAAGACCTCAAATTATGTTTTAAAGTATATCCCAAAGAGAGTATTTGTGAAGGGAAAGAAAGGAGAATGAGCAACAAGTAAATAATGATGTCAGGTAAATTTATGAACCAGGTGTCCAGAGGGATATTTTTAATAAATTGGTCAAACTAAAAATAGGATTATTTTTAAATAGGATTATTCTGTAGGTCAAGCTATAAAAGGATTATTTATAAATTAATTTGAAATGTTCTTAATTTAAATATGATTTTATATATACTTACATGTATTTTACTATAAAATATAAAAGCAAATACAAATAAGCAAGCAAAATACAACCAGAGACATTGAAATAAAGAACAATCTGACAGTAACCACAGGGGAGATGGGAGAGGGATAAAGGGATAATGGTGGGGGGGCATCAAGGAACATGTAGGAAGGACACAGGGACAAAGCCAAAGGGGGTGGGTTGGACGGTGGGAGGTGGAGATGGGTAGGGTGGGGGTGGTGTGGTGAGAGGAAAATGGAGACAACTATACTTGAACAACAATAAAAATATGAAAAATAAATACAAATTAAAAAAAGAGTAAATACATACATTCTCTTTAACAGGAAAAAGAAAAGCATCCCATTGAAATTTAGCTAGTGGTGTTATAAAAGTATAGGATGCAAAAAACATTGCTGCTTCAGAATCAAATAAAGAATTGTAGGTTAAAGAATCACAGCTTTCCCACTTCAGGAGAGGTACACAAACTTCTGATTTGACACATATGTTCTCCAAGCATACTAGAAAGTCTAACCATTCCCATTTGCCTCTCTTCTAGTCTGAGGGAATGGCTTTTATCACGGCAAGTACTGAAACAGTTTCCAGCAGGTCTGGTTATAATCGGAGAGCTATAACGAGAAAGTCATGGGAAAAAGACATGGAGACATATCTCTCTGAAACCCATTTACACTACAGCGTGTACGCAAGAGCAGTTTATAGACTGATAGATTGCCTTCCAGAACTGTAGATTACAATATATTCTTTAAAAAAACACCCCATGCCAAGAGCAGATCAGTTTATAGCCCTTTTCAGTTTTATAATTTATAGCCTTTTTCAATTGACTACACTTCAATTTCTGTAAGCAGAAAGATAGACCTGTTATAGTTATATAATAATATATTAGACACAGATTCTAAGAATTGAGGTCTTAATAGCCTTTGTCTGATAAGTAAATATTTTTATTTACATTTTATTAATAATACATATATCCTTAATAATTAATTCAGGAGTATATATACAATAACTAAGTCCAAACTTCTAAATCATTTTATAACATTTACATACATTTATCTTCCTACTTTTATAAACATTCCTGTGATAAGGTACGTAAACCAGGCAGTTCTTTTTATACATACTTATAAAACATATGAATTGGACATACATATTGTGGGATTCAAGAGTTTCCATTTTTTATAGGCTTTTCTTCTTTTTCTCCTCATTTTCAGAAGCTGATGGTCTTTAGTCTTCACTGTCCTTCGAAAGCATGAAATTTAAAATTATTTTCCAATCAAAATTTACGTTTAGTAAAATTACTGACTAACTCACCACCTTGCCAACTTGATAGCATAGTATCTTTCTCTGTTATCCCACAGTATTCTCCTTTGAATACATTTAATCATAATTATACCTTCCCTTTTTGTTTAATTCCACCCCAACTCTTTAGTGCATTATTGTATACCACTTGAACATTCAAACATGTTTTTCCATATGTATAACATGTAGAATGCAAATTATATAACCACATTCTGTTTAATTGGTTACTTTATATTTTATTTTTTCTTGTCCTAATAAAAATATCTAATATTTTTAAAGAAGTTGGATTAAATTCAATATCACCAAATTTGTTATCCTACTAAATTAAATGAATGAGGGAGATGGTTTGCCTTCATCACATTATTATCACATATGCTATACTTAAATATAAATTGGATGCACATGATACATTCTTTGTAGTAGATCAAATTAATTCTTTACTTTTATTGTGAAATAAAGAGTTATTATCCCTGTGGACGATATCTTCGCTAATAGGAAGTGTTTGCGGGGAGATAATCTGGGGAAAAAGCAGTCTCCTGACTTTCCAGGTGTCATTTCATAGAGGCACCTGCCTTTGTTTAGAACTAAGCCTGATTCAATTGCTTTACTGTTAGAAGCTTGAACTGTCTGCAGAGATACAAAGAGAAAGCTTCCCACTGAAGTAGTTGGATTTGAGTGTATTTTGGCAGGCTGTGCCTTTACATACCTCAGCAGAGAAGCTCAACTTTTATCTGTTGTATGGTAACCAAAACAAAATGGACTTGTTTGCGGCCAGTTTGGGCAAAAATATATTTAAAATTTATAAATTGAACTCCACAAACTCCCTTTTTCTCCATAAATTCTCAAAGTCTCATAATTTTCTTTTTTTTATTTTTAATTGAACTTATTGAGGTGGCATTGGTTAATAAACTTGTATAGGTTTCAGGGATATAATTCTATAATGTGTCATCTGTATATTGTATTGCATATTCACCACTCCAAGTCAAGTCTCCTTTCATCACCGTTATCCCTCACCCCCATACACCGTTCTACCTCCCCCACCGCACTTTCCCTCTGGTAAGCTGTCTGTGAGGTTTTTTATTTTCCTTTGCTTAATCCCTTCACCTTTTTCACCCAGCTCCCAACTTCCTTCCCCTCTGACAGCTGTCAGCCTGTTCTGTGTATCTATGAGTCTGTTACTATTTCATTTGTTAGTTTATTTTATTCATTAGATACCACATATGAGTGAAATCATATGGTATTTGTCTTTCTCTGACTGGCTTATTTCACTTAGCATAATACTCTCCAGGTCCATCCATACTGTTGCAAAGGTAAAATTTCCTTCTTTTTTATATACTTTCTGATTTTGCTTCCCTGAGGCAACTTTTCCTATAGGGAGCAATAGGCACTCTGCTGTCAATTGCCCTTTCTATTCTTTCCTCCAACAGGCCCAAATAAGTTTCTGTGACTGACTAGGCAAGCAATAATCCCTTTTTCCTAGAAGGCCAACTTGGGGATTGGGTTGGGGAGAGGATCATAAACACATAACTAATATTTCAACCTTTTTTTAAATCCCTGTCTTACACATTTTGCATTTTCTATTTTAAAAAATGCTTCAAAAGCATCTGACTAGGTTATTGATTATTTGTTTATCTCCCCATATAGTTTGAATAGCAAAATGCAGCCTGCTGTGCTGTGTTGAGTGGAGAGTACTCTGGGCTTTGACTCACAAGATCTGGTCATGGTCTGGCTCTGCAGCTTGCTTTGCAGATCTTGTAATCTCTAGTAGGTTGAGTTGCCTTTGCCTCTAAGATGGAAATTATAAATTGCCCCTTACAGAGTAGTCTTGAAGAAACACAATTGACAATATGTTATAAAGGACTCTAGTCAAATGACATCTATATTTATTAGAATACATATACACATAATTAGAGTTGAGCAGTACCTGACTTCGAGAGAATACCATTGCAACAGAGGTGTAAGCTAGTGCTTCGATAAAGCTGATCAAATCATACAATTTTTTGACCAAAAAATCTAGAAGAAATTTTCAAGATCAGCTCACGCAAAGTTCTCTTTTTACATGAGAAAAACATACCCAGAGAGTCCTTGATTCCCATATTGCACTAATGGTGGCAAATTCAGGGACTAGAACCCAGGCTATTAGGAATTAGGCAAACTCTCTCTTTGAACAGACACACATGGTCTAGATATCCTGGGATTGTTTCTGATCACACGGAACAAATTTAAATCAGTTTGCGCTTTAACTGCAAAGGAGTATGACAACTTTGTCAGGAAATGGAAGATACTGTTGTATATGTACCTAGCACAGTGCCTGATACTGATTATATGAAGTAGACACTTAACCTAATAAATATGCAATAAATGAATTATACAGACAGCCCAATCTCTATTTAATGTCTTCAGTAATGTGCCCTCTTGCATTTCTAAATGTATTTTTCCTTCTACTGTGTATTAATCTGTTGCTAGGTAATAAAGATTCTATTTTTTTAATGTATATACTGCTTATGTTTTTCCACACTAGTTCTCTCTCTGTCTCTGTACGTCCTTCCATAAGAAGCATCAAAGTTAGCTGATGGTGGCACCTGGAATAATTGGCATGAGTCTTATACGCATTCTGTAAGGGGTGCTACAAATTCTACTTTACTTGAGTGGTGGCAGACATTTTTTCCTGTTTGCCTGTTAAATGGGGCATGGTGGTGGTCACCTGGTCTAAACTAATCCTGAGCAAAATTAGTGGTGGGAGAAAGTTCTTTGGCATCCTAGACTCCTGTTTCTTTGTCCCTTGTGTGGGACTCTCTTCCTCCAAAACAGTCAATCACTTTATTTTATCTCCAGGCACTCACTCCTTTCTGAAAGGGTCAAATAAAACTTATTCATAAGGAGGTGCTTAGAACACCAGCAACGCAGGGGCACCAAAAAAAGTTTCAGAAGACTAAAGAATTCAATATTTCAAAAAATTTAAAAGTGGTTATTTTTGGAAAAATCAGAATATTATTGGATTTCTTTACACATGGTTTAGAATTTTAAATTTTACATGAAGACACTGCAATCATTTCAAATCTTTCCTACAATGAGTTAATAACATTCAATCTTTCCTATCTCTAAAAGAAAGTATTACACAATTTCTCTCTTTTTCAACTTTATCCCTTGTCTTTATACATTTTTCATAATGATCCGGACACATAATCTTAGGAAATAGAAACTGACTGAAATTCTCTCCATTTTCAAATACTCAAACTACTAACCCCTTTGATTTGTATCATAGACTATCAAATCTCTTTTATTTTGTGGATGAAGTAAGTGTCCCTGGGACCATTTTCCTGTGATGATTCTTCTCCTCTTCCTGAGACGTCAATTTCTTTCTTCCATTGTGTTATTGTTATTTCAGCATATAAACATTCCTTGACCCCACTATCTATTGTCATACAGTTCCTTATATATATTCCCAGGCCCAGTGGTGATGTATTTTACTTGTGGATAAAATTGTACTTTATACATATGTAGTCCAGACTTTAGAAACATGTATGTTTATATATTTATAATATATTTAAATATATAAATATACATATTCATTTATATTTTAAATCTGAACAATTGCAATGGCTGATTTTCATCTATATTTATGTCCTTTGGTTATTTACATAGCAGTCAGACTTTAAAAATATGTAAATTAAATCATGTCATTCCTTGTTTAAAATCCTCTAATGGCCTCTCACTCCACTTTGAAAAAATTCTCAGCACTTTGGTATTTTTTTACACACATGTATGAAGTATAATTTTATCCACAAGTAAAATATATCAGCACTAGGCCTTGGAATATATATTAAGGTACCAATTTAATCACAGATTTCCTGGATTTATATTTTTCATAAATGTTTATTTGTTCTGTGCAAAATTGGCAATAAAGCTCAGGAAAGTTACCATGATTGCAGTTATATATCAGCCAAATTCTATCACATTTGAGACCTTTATATTAAATTTTATGGGTCTTTTTTCTAACTGAGCTTTGACTCATTACTATAATTCACAGGAGAATGAGAAAAATTGTAAACTGGAAATACTTTCCACTGCAGTATTACACAGTGACAGCATTATTTTGAGAAAACTGTTAGAACATAAAGATTTTTTTTTAGGTATTAGGAAATTCTACTAGTGCAACTTTTTAAATAAATTACTTAAAAATTCTCTATTGTATTACTAAGTTGAAACATTTTCTTTGGAAGATTCAAAGGGAATGTTCTGTTATCAGTAAGAGAAAGATTCACAAAAGTATAAGTGATGATCACTATTAAAATTCTAGAGGAGACTAAAAAATAAATCGATTCAGAAGGTTACAAGCTTAACTCAGGGTAGCATGCCATCCAGTACTCTTTGTGGTACCCTTTGTCTCCAGTTTTCTGTGGAACTTGAAATCAACTTTAGTCTATTTTTCATAACTACATTTTCTTGATTTTAACCCAAAGCTTATGTTCTCTGCACTAAGGGTTTAAAAGAAATTTATATACTTAAAACAAAGTATGGAAAGTTCAAGTTTAAAAATATCCAAAGGCAAGAAAATTCTAAAATTTCTATTTACTTTTGAAAGTACGTTTTAAGTGTACAAACTTACTGTCACCCCGACTTTAAATAGCATGTATTTTAAATTACATTGTTTTGTATTTAAATTTTTTTTAAAGTATGCATAAGCATAAGAGGAGTTATATTGGAAAACAGCCATTTCAATGATGCCCATATATCACTTTAGACTTGCACTATGGGGCTCACAAGGATAACATGTAACGAACTCAGTTGTTGGGCAGTAATTCTTGATAATTTCCCAGTGTCTGGAAATAAAACAGCTTTAGTTAACGTCATGTCAGCTACTGCAAGTTGTTCTTCACACCTTTCCTTCCTTCCCTCTGTTGAAAACATTGAAGACAGTTTTATATCTATATTTATATTCTTTCATATGGGCAAAGTATCATAACTTATTAGCTTAGAATTATAAAACAGAAACATCTAAATCTCATTTCTGATGAAACCAACTTTTCCTCTCCCTGAGCATACAATGGGCAGGCTGTTGAAGCCCACAGGGAATATTCATGTCCATCTTACAGAGAATATTTATGTCGTCTGCAAAAGAGACTCTGGGTAATCACTGGAGCATAAATCTGCTAAGGTGTTAAGTTCAGAAGAATAAATATGAGAGTACTTTCATATAAAAATAATTATCTTTGCACATAAACTTTGTGGGAATGTCATCACACTGTCTGACCCACAGCGGATCCAACATAACTTAGTGGGTGAGGGCGATTCTGGGAGAACGAGAAGCCCACCCTACACTAGTTAGATCAGAGTCTGCAGGAATAAAATGCAGCTAGGAAAGAACATTGTGCATTGTGGAATTTATTGTTACTATTATTAACATTTTAAAGCTAGATAAAAATTTATATTAGTAAACCAGAGGAAAATTGAACTCAATATTTAACAAAGTTTTATAGATTAAGTGATATAGTAAAGGAAGGGAAGGAAGAACTAAAAATGAAAATCACTTGCACTTCCAAAAGTGTCTACCCTTTGCTTGACAGGAGGACAGGTGTGAGGCCACCTACCCAACTCCCTCATTTCTCATTGGAGGAGGCAGAGTGCTGAGATGCTGCTTCACTTTTTTCTCCACCACGACAAGCCTCTGAAAGTGAGGAATTTCCTTTTTACTGAAGATTTTTGGAAGGCTTTAATGCTTTACTGTGTTAAATGTAGAGGCCGTTTCTGATATGCTTCAGAAGCTCTTCCTTCACTCTCTCACTTTTTTGAAAACGATTCAAGTGAAAGGAGCAAAATTATAATTGGGAAACCCCAGTGTACTTCCCACAGAGACAGCCTTAAGAATTTGGCACTCTGTGCGTGCTATGGGCTCAAGATTCAGAGCTGGACTTAATGTAAAAATGTAAATATAATGCGAACTTAAAGGAATTTACAGTTTAGCACAAGGATATTCAAATTTGAGAATGCTTATGAATCGCTGAGCAACTTGCTAAAAATGTAGATTTTGGGCCTCACTTTAGAGAGTCAGATTCTGAGGTGAGGCTCAGGAATACACATTTTTAATAAGCACTCACCCTCCAATCCTCTTCACCCACAGCAAGTGATTCTGATTTCAGAAGCACTGTTGAAGCAGACATAATTGAATGGGCGGAATGGACCCTCATTCAGAAAACCTTTAAGAGCCTTAAGATTTTAGGTAGGGCAGTCTTGAGGGAACTTGCAATGAATTCAGTTTCACTTCACTCCACTTCATATCCTTCCTTTCCCAGATGGTACACACTAAGGATTAAATTTTTTATTGTTTATTTTTATTTTTTGGTTTAGATACAGATTCTCTTTCTTTCTACATCAACAGACTTCTAGGAAAAGAAAACTTCTTGAGAGATCACTGTTTATATTTTCTCAGCCCAATATAAAGAGGTTCTACCCAAATTGTGTCCTAAATCAATCTTAGGTGTTAACTTCTCAATATCCTTCTTTCATCTGTGCTAAACATGATTTATGACAAAAATTTAGCAATCAGATTAGTAGGCTGTGGCCTAGGGCCACTAGAGTGAGAAGATATTATGTTGTATTTTTATTGCTTGTCTCTTTTGTGTTCACATTTGGCTTATCAGAGTCAAAGTGTTCTTACATCTTGTGTTTGATTTTTCTTGCAAGAGCTAAAATAGTTGGCGAGTACCTGGAGGATTACAGTGTAGTGGAAACGTTCAGAAGGAGTATGTTTGGCAGGGTGAATGACAAACCTAAATGTTGATCTTCCTGTTTATAATAGTGGATCCACCATCTCCTGTGAGCTCCAGTATTTACAGGCCATGGTTCTTTATGAAGCAGCCCTAGTGAGACTATCTTCCTGGGATTAAACCAGATCCCTGGCTACTCCATGGTTAACCTGACTTGAGTCAACAGAAGTCTAGAGCAAATTTACTTTTGGGCCTAGCAAAGGTAGACAAAACTCCTCAGTGTATACAGTCTCAGATTATCCTAATCCTCTGAGGAATCACTAGAGATATGGGCCAAAATGTAGGACCCACAAGGGTAAAGATTATGTCTATGATGTGCTCCTGTTCCACATATGTGGACGAACATAGTAGTTAATAAACATTTGTTGGATGAATGAATGAATGAATGAATACAACTTGCACTATTGTTTCTCAATATCAATAGTGTGTACTACTTTCATGAGTTTTACTACTCCCATAAAATAGCTGTGCTGTTATTTGCTTAATAGTTTTTTGATTCATTAATTTTTTTACTTTAGCTTCATATAGATAAAATTTTGGGTTGTAGCTAATACACATGTAAAACAAAAACATAAATAATTTAAAAAATAATGAAAATACCTTCACGTGCACCACCTAAAACCATTTTGCATACCAGTAAAGTCACTCACTTTAGAAGGTACAGTTATACTCTGTGTTATTATCATGACACTATTAGACTAGAAAACCCTGAAGAAATATATTTTGCTTTGATTAATTTCCTCTCGGGCTTCAAAATGACTCTTAGAGTGCAAGTTTAGTTAATCCCACGTGCAGAATGAGGCATGAATTAAATATCAATATATGGAGAGAAATCACCTTATTCAACTATGATTAGAACCCTGGCTACTCTAAATTTTTTTTCAATTGCTATGTCCAATAAATCTGTAATTATGGTTTTCTCCTACTCTGACCTTGACCAGCACATGGACTTTCAGAATCTATCTTGAGAAACCTATTTCTAGTCACTGAAGTCCCATGGTACACTTTTTTTCTCTTTGGCTAATTATACTGTTTTCAACTAGACACAAAGTGATGACTTCATTTCAACACAGACATTTCAAATAATAAAAATTTTACTAAAATGGTGTATTTCACTAAGATAAAGAGACAAAGTAGAGCACATATGTGTATTTAAATATGTCATTAGTTACCTTGTAAAAGTTAGCAAAAAAAAAAAAAAAAGGTACAAAAGGCTAATTGAAAAGATCTCAGGAACTTCTTTTTTCTGCCCAAGACTTTCACTACCTATTAATCGAACGAAGAATGCCTTTGAGTCTTTTTAAAGAGAAATGCTGTCTCCTGTTTTGTTTACTGAAGAGGCACACAGCTTCAGTAACTGTGCTACAGAAGAGTCATGCTTCTCTGCAAACCTAATTGCTGAATTACCAGTGCTTGATGGGTTTAAATGATATCCTCTTAATTTTGAAACACTCAACCTTAATCCTCAGTCTGAAATAGAATTTGAACATACTGTCTTCATCTTCATACAGAAACCTCTGTGAGTAATTCCCACAAAATATGAAATCCCTCTGATTTGTTCAATGAGGCAGTTTTATTCCTTAGGGGCACATCTCAGCAGTTGTGCTGACATCGGAGTTTTTGATTGTGCAAAACAAAACATCTTCATTCCTTTTCAGTCTAGAACAGAAACAAACCAACCAACAAAAACCCGAACCTGATACACAACGTGACACTGCCAAATTCTAACGAGAGCAGGAAAAATTAAAACAAACTCAAAATCTCTCTTCTTACCCCCTAAGCAAAAAAACTGTGCTTTACTCATAGTACTCTAAAAAATGGCTGTAAGTTAATTCTACTTCTTCAAGTCATTCAGAAGAAGGCAATCAACATGTTCTTTCAAATGTTTCAGAGGAAATATTATCATCATCTGCTATTTTGTAAGAGACAACATTTTTACTTTTAGCAATTTTTACTGTGCTTTGGGCAATGTTAACCTCATTACTTGTTTAGAATTCATAATTTAAGAGAATTTGAATTACCTTGAAAATACTGTTACCTCTGAAAAAATAATTTGATAAGGACATTAATGTAACAAGATGTAAGGACTTCAAAGAGATTTCAATGAAAAGATTTAGAGAAGATGTCTTCAATAACTTAGAAATCACAATTTTTAAATATTTTCTATAATTACTTACCTTATTCACTAAACACATTTTTGTAGCTTAATTCAAACTAATGTATGTTTTTGAAAGCAATAAAGTGGCATTTATTTTAAATTGTTCTATGCTTGCTATTTTCTGCTGATCTTCCTTTTACATAGCTTGAACTACTGACTGTGCTGTATTTTTGCCTATTATCATAAAAGAGAGTGTAAATTGCAGTCTGGCCAATGATAATTATGCTTAGAATTAATCTGCCAGGTTAATTTAATCACTTTATGATTGGATTTCTTTTGGGCAGATAATTAGTGCTAACATTCCATCCCATTTCTCAGATTCACTGAGATCGGGGCAGTCCCATGAGATAAGAGTAGTGTATCAGTGCATTTTGTTCAGGTAGTGTATACCTTCACAAATTTGATCTTAGTCAGAGTTTCTACTCTTTTTCAAAAATAATCTGGAACCAGTCTCTGAAAGGGGCTTCATAGCTGATGAGAGTCGAGAATTTGACCCATCACATTTAAATCTCTGGTATGTAATTTTATGTTTTATTTCTTTTAAAATTTTTATTTATATATTTTTTTATTATTGTTCAAGTACAGTTGTCTACATTTTCCCCCACTCCCCCTGGCCCCAGCCCTCTCCATTTCTTACCCTTGATCCTACCCATCTTTGGTTTTGTCCATATGCCCTTTAACTGGCATGTCATTTTAAAGACCTATTTGAAAATCTGGTTATCAGATGATTTTCCCCCTGAAGAGAAGACACCAAGACCATTTTATGAGCACGCTGATTTGTAATTTCATCACATGGTTATTACAGATTTGTTTGAGAAGTTAAACATCATATAAAATATTTTTTTAAAAGTGAATTGTTAGCAACTGAAGCACTATCTAAAAAAATAAGTAGAAA
Source organism: Tonatia bakeri (assembly GCA_004024845.1). NCBI lineage: Eukaryota > Metazoa > Chordata > Mammalia > Chiroptera > Phyllostomidae > Tonatia > Tonatia bakeri. Next base: position 141,903 of record PVIA01001631.1, read on the forward strand.
ATAAAAATTTAACTTTCAGTTTTCTTTTCTAGAAAGAATTTGGGGATAATTATTCGGCATAAGGTAATCTGACAATGAAATTAAAACAAAAACAACAACGAATGTTTAAATTCTGGAAGAAGAAAAGGGAGATTAAAACTCATCTAATATTTAAATTTTGAGTGAGAATGAGGAAGGTAGGAAGAACTGTTGAAATTCCTAATTGTGAGAGGAATCTGATTATAAATGTATATTGCCATCAAAAGCAAAGAACAACTGACAGTAAAATTGCAAACACATCATTCTGCAAAGTTTGAATTGAGATTATTTACACAACAAATATTAGCCAGCATACTTGCCTATTAAATTGCTTTGAATCTCAGAGTAATTGCTATTATTGTTATAGTAAAGAGTAATCCATAATGTGTTCTTTCTTGAGATCATCAGATCATAATGTTTTGAGTGACTATTTCAAAAATTAAATAAAAACATTTATGTAAGTAAAATTAAGGTAAAATTAATGAAGAGAAATCCTATTAACTAAACCAGATGAGAAAATCACTTGGCGATTTATTAAAATCCAATTTACATTAGATAGTAAATTTAATGCTGCCATAGAAACAAAGCAGAATATAGAAATTCAAAACAAAGATTCTGCTTTGAAATGAAACTGACCCTGCCCGAATTCAGGATGAATTTCAATTATGCTTGGAAGCCTAGCTTGTCAATTGCATTTTCCTTGCTTTCCAAATGCACTATTTCACATAACCAAATTAGGATATGGCTGGTGGCTATTCAAGTGTGCATATGATGTCTTTCTTAGTCCAAATAAAAGAGGCCTAAACACATTGACTATTGAGAATTTTTTTGGATGTAACCATGCTCTCTGATAACAGAGCAAGTTACAAACACCTGTTGGATTTTCTGTGACTGTAAAGAAATACATTGTTAAATTGTCCTCATATATAACATTCAAATAATTTTCCCTTTGTTATTATCCTTTGCTAAGCCACTAATTTAGGACAATAAAGATTAAAGTATTTCATTCAAAAGAGCATACAAAAATAAAAAGTTTAAAAGAAAATATAATCAGCTCACCTGGGTAAAGCCTTTATAGATTCCTCAGCTCTGAAAGAGACACGAATTAAATGTAAATATGTATTTTGAAAGGCAAGAAAATGAAATAAAGATTTGATGACCTCGTCTTGTTCTACTTTGGATTTATCTGGGTTGTCTAAATCCAAAATCTGATTACCATATTTAATCTTATGCATTGTCAGGAGTGATCCACCACCCTTTAATCAGTCTATTATTATCTGTCTTAACCATTCCCACAGCCTGTTTATTTTCAAATATGCTTTTACTGCACAGTGATGCTCTTGTGGATTAGGAGCTTGGATGGGGCATTCATGATACACAACTATGATGTTCACATGGTACAGATTAAGGGAAAGAAACCCAAACAAGAATGAACACTTAAATGATCTAGTTTGACTCTTTATTATCTATTTATCATTGAGTGGTAGATTCAGGGGCAGAGGCAATATGGTGTATGGTATAGTGGAGATTCTAGACTCTCACTAGAGAGATTTAAATCTGAGTCCTATTTCCATACCCTATGTTTATCTTGGAGAAGTCATTTGACTTAGACTTAGTGTGCTTATTTATAAAATGGGGATAAATAAGTTCTTAACTATGATTTTTGAAATACGGTGAGAAATGTAAATAAAAATATAGTTTAGAATCTTCAAATAAATGAATGAAACATTTCTATTTAAACTAGTAGTATATATTGGTCATGGTTATTCAGATAACCCTTAATAAAAGTTTATTAATGCATAATAATTAGGTTTGTCTGTGGCTTTTTGCCACACAAATATAGGGGTTGGAAGAAAGAGAAGTGATGGCAGTTTAACTACAGAGGTAAATTACTATGCTAAGGAAACTGGACTTTTTCCTTTGTTCACAGAGAGGTCTTTCTGAAGAATATTAAGTCAGAGAGCCCTGGCTGGTTGGCTCAGTTGGTTGGAGTGTCATCCTGTGCACCAAAACGTTGTGGGTCTGATTCCTGTTGGGTTGTGTACTGGAGGCAACTGATCAATGATGTTCTCTTTCTCCTTTCCTCTCTCTCTAAAATCAGTAAACATATCCTCAGGTGGCCAATATTAAAAAATAATTATTAAGAGAAAGACCAGATAAGATTGCTTCTAAGCGAGATCTTGGCTGCAGTGTGAAGAATGGATTGGGAGTAGAACTTTCAAGTAGGGAGACCAATTCAGGAAGTTGAGCTGAGCTTGAGACCAGGTGAGTAGCCCAAAGTAGGATGGTGGCCATGGAGAGATGGAGTTGGGGGCGGGCGGTGACAGAGAGACAGAGACTGACATTTAAGAAGTATGAGGAAGTAAAGAAATAAAAGGGGGAGAATTTGGAGATTGGCTGTGGGGTACCGTAGGGTGAGAGACAAGGTAGATATATTAAAGAGAATAATAGTCCAAGTCCCAAGACTTGCAAGGTAAGTCTTGGACACTTGCAAGACTACTGAAATAGGGATAGAGAAACAGGAACGCCTTTGGGAGACAAGATCATTCAACTGTACATGTGTAGTATACAGGACACTCTGAGATGTCCAAGCAAATACGTCTAATGGGGACTTGGAGATAGAAATTTGGTAACCAAATAAGTAGTTGAAGGTTATGGGGAAAAAATGTAATGATAAGAGAAGATCTAACCTAAAAATGACCAAAATTTAAGGAATTGAAAGAGGAAACAGAGGCTGGAAGTGCTTTCATTAGTGCAGCATTATTAAAGGACTTCTGTAAGATAGCTCTGGCAAGTGGACAGATGAAAGAATTTGGAATGAAATACTGGGGTTCAAGCTTTGGCTCTTCTATTTATTTAACAATGTGCCTTAAAAAGTAAACTCCTCTTAGTCAATTGTAAAATGGGAATAATGATATTAACATGCATTTCACAGGGTTAAGGATAAAAAAAATTGTCAACATTCTATATAGAGTTCTGTATAGATAGTATTAGTATTGAGAATAAGCTAACTAAAGAGTTCTATTTTCTTAGGAGATTGTTGGAAATAGAGATCTATTAGTTCTTAGATATATTGGAAAGAAAAAGCAAAAAACAACTTTTACAAAGTTCACAAATCTGAGTTTGAAGTAAATTCACAATTTATTAGGACCAATGGCATATTTTCTCCTTTCATCCTTAACAGTGTCTCCCAGAATGAACCAAGTTCCTACTGGCTTCCCACTCATGGCTGCAATCCCACTGAAGCCCCCACTAACACACAGAACAGACGGTCAGGGCTGTCACAGCCCCTGAGGTTTGACTTTGCAGCCATTGTTCCAGCATCCCATTTGGACTTCCAAACCCTATAAACCTTTTGAGTATTCAGACTTGTTTCATAATACAAGTGAATCCAGCAACAAAAGCAAAATAACTTTTAGCAGCAAAGCTGTTGGATCAACGGCATTTTAAATCGTTTTTACCCCTAGTGATAGAGATGACATCAGCTTACTGCTATCTGAATGCAATAATAAATATTTGTAAGTGTTTTACTGCGATGTTCAAAACATCACACAGCTCCAAAAGGCTACAATTTCAGGCTAGAGCAAAATGGGCTGAATATAAACTAAACAAAAATAAACTTCAGACTAGATCAGTGTTTTACTCATTCTGTTCTAAAATAGATGTAAGTACCATTGTCCATTTCTACTCCTGGGTGGAACTCCCATGTCACTGAAAATGAAACTACCTCACAAGTTAAGTGATTAGAATTATGTTCTTAATCCATCAAGGGTGAGACAAGAAGATGGTCTGGTACAGCTCCTGTGAACCCAGCACTGGAAAGCCAGGGCAGTTTTCATTCTCTATGCTGTAGTTTGTCTGTTATCAGACTTCTGGTTAGAAAGAAAAATGTTTCCATTAGCAGAAAGGTTTCTTTTTCAACTTAATAAATGCGTTTTAAAATTTCACAGCCACCCCCACTATTCTGTAGAGCATCATCATAATGGGAATTGTGAAAAGGAGAAATATCCATTGTCCAATGCTATGGTGTTGTCTGCTTAGCAGTGAAAGAAACGTAATATTCTTCAAGGAATAAAGAAAATTTAAAAGTGCTAATTCTACCAAAGAGCACAATTATATGTGCATATCTTTTAGAGAAAATAGAATGAGGAATTTGCCTATGAGCCCAATTAATATGTTCAAATGTTCATTTTATAGTTGAAAAATTATTTCTTGAACAATAAAAAAGTTCAGGCTTCTGATTACCCATTTTCTCCCCATGCAATGTTTATTACTTGAATAATTTTCTTTTGATCATTCCTACTTTTGGAAAATAATTATTTGGGAATTTACTGTATATGATAATAAACCATACTTCCTCTTTCAAAAGCTATTCTGAATACTGAGTGTCCCAGGAAGAAAAAGGACAAGATGTAGTATAGAAAAATCATTGAATTTATTTTCACAAACAACTCCTTTTCAGTTCTCTCCTAACCAATGAAACTCTTTTGAAGATGCAGGCTCCTGGCAACATTATCTGTTTCTTCAAAATAGGAGTTGATCAAACATGCCGTGTGTCTGTGTCTCATCTACCACTGTGCTGTCAAAGCTCCTAAGCATTTGGCCCCTTAGGGAGCACTCTCCCCACATCTACTCTGGAGTCAAACTCTCCCGCCTCCTTTTCTAAGTGCCTCCCTCTCCAAGTGCCTCAAGACCTAGATCTTTTACACTTGTACACGAATACTCTTAATTTTGTGCGTTGAATTACATTGTCCTAGATCTTTTTCTACTACAGAAAACTGGCCCTTTTAAGTGTAGCACACACATAAATTTCACTCGGCACCCACCATTCTCACCTCACACACACATATATGATATATATTACTTAATATAATATATATATAATTTTTAGAACCTAGTAATTGGTTCTCATCCCTAATACAATCTGCGTTATGGAAACTTTATTCTCAGTAATTAACAAATTTGTTTTATAGAACATTTTCACCTAATGTGCTATAAGCACATTAGCAACACAGTTCTATCTACTGTTGTCATATGAGATTTAGTTAAGTTCATTCACTTTATTAACAAACTTACACTGTCTCCTTTCATCTCATGGCCTCACTTTGGTTGTTCCATTTTTTTTTCTGTCTTTATCCACACCCCGTAGCTAAACTTTAAAAGTTACTCAGTTATTTTTCCAACTAAATAAAATATGTAGGCTTCTAATTCTTCTAGTCCTTCCATGAAGAGTAACAAAATAAATTCAAAATGCAAAAACTGGTAATATTAGACAAGTAATACAAATAGACAACAGATACACAAATATGAAATTGCTGACATATATGCACATGTAGTTTGGGGTGTGCGCACGCACGTATATGGACATGCATACATATATATATATGACCCAAAACTATACAATTAAAAAGATTTAAACAAAAATTTAAATCTAATATGACAACTTTTAAAAGGGCATTTGTATATTTTATTTACACATCATTAATTCTAAATAGATGATGACTGAAATTTAGCTTTTTCCATTTTTTCAGAAGATATTTATCAAAACATTAAAAAGCACACACAACACACAAAACAGAGAATAGATAAATTTTTTAATGTATTGTTACCTTTATTTCCATTAGAATACATTGATGGCACTTGAACCTTTACCATTTCTTGGCTATTTCTTCTACTTACACATAGCTATTCACCTCTCAGAGGTTAACAATTTAAGAAAGATTATTAAAACAATAATTTACTTAGATACTGATTTTCCCTGAGGACAGGGTTAAATATCAAAAACTAAATTTACAACTACTTGTTGATACTTTGTATTTTACTTTGCTATCCTAAAACTTTTGATGTAATCTTAGGATCTATAAGCACTAAAATACATTTGAAGTAAAACTGAACTTTAAGTCATTATACTTAAGAATAATCCAGGCACGGCATTTTCTATATGCCTATGTAGTTCAAATTTTATTATGTTTCCAAATGTCCTGTGTAAGTCTTAATTTTGTTTAAAGACCTGATATCAATAAGCCTTCATCAATTACTAAGAAAACCATTGTTTGTTAATAAAACAAAGCTTTACCTAATAAAATGATCTTATTTAAGTTAAATTTTATTATCTAAAATTTTAATCAACAGTATTTGGTAAACTGAATTTATTCTCATCATCTATTATTTTGATATATTATATATACACTTTTAGTAACAGTTTCTACTTTCAATCAGAGGAAGAATGCTTCTCTGGGTTATACAGTATAAACTTGTAATTAACTTACTTAACTGTAAATATAATAAATTGTATTAAAATTATACGTTATAATTGTATAACTTTCATTAATTAATTTACCTTTAATGAATTAATTAAATTCACCTTTCAATATTTCCTTTACCTTATCTATAAGAGAAGGGCAATGAACTCTATATATTATCCTTTACGTCTCTTCCAGTTCTAACATACAACAGTATACAACCAAATTATATAAATTTATGCATTTAAGTGTTACCTTTTAAAACAATTTCAAAACAGCCTTGTAAAATATGACAGTTCTGTGTTGTAAAACTGTGAAGTACAATTTACTTTCTCTAGAATCTTACTGATATATTTCTAACACATACTTACGTTATAAAGGCTTCTTAGAATGTGTTGATTTAAGGCCAAAAGCAAAATGTTATATATGAGCTTAATAGATGTTATTAGTAATGATTATATAGCTTTTTGCTAATGCAGATATATTCCTTATCACAAAATGCCATAGAGCCAGTGTTTTTAAAAATATGTAAATCTTTCTGTGATTTACATAACATCTGACCTTTGAGAAGAATTCCTTTCAAATATGTTTCATTTCAGTGAAAAAACTGAGAATCCTGATTTGTCTTAAGACTTAGAGTAGATCTAACAGAAAAATAGATTAATTAATTTTAGGTTTAAGGAAGAGGCCCCAGACACAATATATGCACTTACTTATTCTGTGGTTGTCAAAATAGAAAATTCTTAACTGATGAAAATAGACTAGAAGCAAAACTGTAACTGCAGCACTGTTAGAACAATGAGACCAGGAGAAAAAAGTGAATTACAATGGGAAGATGAGCAAAAATCAGCTACTGACAACTGAAAGACACTTTATGGTAACGGAAAGACTAAAAACTCAAGCTCAAAATTCTTTAAAATGATTTTGTCTAATTTCTAAAAAAAGATGTGACATCAAGTCAGTGTTTTTATTAACTATGTACATATGCAGAGTCTGGCACAAATAATGCCCACTAATTACAAACTCTTTTATTACAAAATCATAGGTACGTAATTCTGTAATGTAACAGTATCACACTCAAGCACACCATATGACACTTTAGGTAAAATGTTCAAATTGCTGTCCATCTCATGTGAGACATTCACGTACCCTACCAACCACACTCAAGCAGGTGTTACTTCTGCCGGACCTTGTATATGAGATTTAATATCTGATCTTTGAGGAGAATTATTTGTAAGTGTGTTTAATTTCAGCAATGGATCTTTAATGACTAATCTAATGCTTACAAGTGGTGCTAGGATTTCTGTGTACTTACATTTTTGGAACATATTTCTTTACAACATGATTTCTCTTATTAGAAATATGGTTTTGTGAAATGCAATTGTGGAGCACAACCAAAAAATGTTCTAGATAGAAGGGTGGTCCAGATTGTTAACAAAATCTGAGGTAATGTTGTAAGTCATAAAAATAAGAATTCTGTGGTTATAATGAAGTGTACACTTTGAAAATATTTTAAAAACCCAATATGACATTTTGTATTGTGATTCTAAAGAGCACTGAACATTTCTAACCTTACTTGAGGAATAAGTGGTATAAAAAATTAATTAGTACTCAAAGTCTAGTTATTTGATTTAGAGATTGGGGTTCATTCCAATCCAGTGTTTGATTAGTTGATGTGCAATAGCTCGGCTTGGTGGCACGAAGAATGCCTGCTGCTTCCCTTTGGTCAGAACATCCACAACCTAAAATGTACCATAATAAAATGCATGAGGATTTGAACATTGTTACACGTAAATACAACTTCTATGCTAATACGATCAACTAAAATGTGATGACTTTTCTAGTGAATAACAACAGTAGAAAGTAATAAATTTCATATTCAATATGAAATATTTAGTGCAGCATCTTTAGTTGCTTCAGTGAGTTAGTGATTCAATTTTTAAAACACTTGAGTAATGTATATTCTCTTATGAAAATGAGGTCATGAAAAAGCAAAGCATATGCTCCATACTTATTTTCAAAGTGATGTCAACTTTTGGGACAGGTTTCACTTTATAAAATTTTGAAAAAAATCTCATTTCTACTTTTAAAGGTTGAGCATAAAATAAAATTAATTTTATTTAGACAAAGTCAGAAAGGACTTCAGGTCTTTAGTACTGTAGAATATCCATTTGTTTTCTACAATACTTTGGGTCATACAAAATACATACATCTAATTTATCTTTCCTTATAAAACTAACTGATGTTGTAAAAAGTTCTTGCAAGTGTATTTTTGTTATACAGTTTTGTCATTCTTGTCCTTAAGTATATTTTAAACCAAACAAGAACTTTTCACAAATTTTAAGCATTTTTACTGATATTTTTAAAGAGATAACTGTTTTAAAGCTATGAATTAAATATAAAATGTTTAAAAATAACATTCGTGTTTCTCATCTCTGAAATAACAGTTACCTATATTAAGTCCACTGAAAGGCATCATTAATTTGAAGGAATGTCGTTTGAAATTGGAAAATGGCACAGAATCATCATTACTAGAAGAATTTCATAGAATGAATTAACATTGGACACATCATTTACATTGTAATCCATGCATGATGAGAGAGCCACAGTCATTCATTCAACCTGTTGAAAGCAAGTATCCTTGCTGCATGCCTACACTGATACAGTCAGAGAACAATCAATAGCAGAAGGAAATTAAATTGAACTTTACCTGTTCTCTAGTGAACCAGCGGGCATCCTCTATTTCATTCTTGTCAACTTTAATTTCTGTAGACAATGCCACAGCTAAGCAACCGATCATTAAGGAGGAGGGCATTGGCCATGGCTGACAAGCGACATACTGAACATGGCCAACTTTGACTCCACTTTCCTCTTCTACTTCTCTCCGAACGGCATCTTCTATTGTCTCCCCTAATGAAATAGGGCAAAAGAACAAGTAGCTGATGAACACACCCTGGACATACTGTGCTCTGAACAGTTCAAACATTTGGAAATCATTTTGGACAGAACCCAATTCAAAGAATAAGAAACAGGCTAAAATTGGATTGGAATTCAAGAAAACTATTTGTTAAAGTATATGACTGCATACAGAATCAAAATACCAACATTCTTTTTATTTCTTAAAGGTCCAAATCTTTATTTACATTTAAAAAATAACATCTACAACTATCTAGCACCCATTATTGGTAAACACTATGTAAACACTTTAAACAGTATTTCATTTATATATTATCGCTGAATAGTCATGTTATTGTTACATGATTTTTATAAGTAGCTAGTCTTTTCCTCACTAAAATCTTCAAACTCTATTTTTTCTTATGTTGCCAGTTATTGCAGATAACTCTTTTCAAAATAGTTAGAAGCACACAACACTAAAAGTTTAAAAGTATCATTAAATAAAATTCAGTATTTTTCTTTCTAAATGATTACTTTCCTCTAGATTAGTGATTTTCAACCAGTGTGCCACAGAAATTTAAAAAATGTATGCAATACCTATTTAGTAAGGGGCACTGATCTCTTTTCCCTTAGATTGTCAATTAGAAAAATGACAACAACCAATACAATAATAGCCGTCCAATGTGAATGACTTGTCTTGAGCCATAAATATATGTATCATGTAACAGAGTTGCATCTTATTGGTCATGCCACATAATAGGAGTGTGTCTGATTGGTTAATTCTTGGTAACAAAAATTCTTACATACAAGTATAGGCACCTGATTTTTTGAAAATTCACTTTGGACCAAAAAGTAAGTAATTATTATCATTTTTGTAAATCAATCAAAATTACACCTCTTTTATTTGTCAGATCAGTAAAAAATGTATTTTTTAGTCTGCCACGGAATTTTAATAATTAGACCATGTGTGCCATTAGATGAAATAGGTTGCAAATCACTGCTCTGGATGACTGTTGACTCAGCTATGATAAATTAAAATGATGCCAATAAAGGTACATTTTGATTTGCTGGAATTGAGAATTAGAATAAAGAGAATATATTCTAAGTTAAGTTTATCTGGGAGTTTAGAAATATTTTGCTATTTAAATATAGCTTTCTTTTTCAAATAGATTAATATATTTTCTATATTAAAATTAACAACTTGTATTCATAAAAAACATAGACTAGCATGTTTGCAATAACAAAATAAAGTAAAACATACAACACATATTAAAAACTCCTAAAATCAGTAAGAAAAAAGGCAAACAACCAAAAAAAATAGGCAAAGACCATAAACACGTAAAACCAAGGGATAGAGAAAATTGGATGTTTAATATACGTTTGAAAAAGATGCTCCATCAGCAGGAAATAAAAATGAAAACTATAATGACACACTATTTCATATCCATCAGAATGGCAAATTAAAAAGTCTGAAAATTCTAACGTGGTGAAGATGTGGAATAACAGACAATTCCATGTACTGCCAGAAGGAATGTAAACTGGCAGGGACACTTGAGAGAGCAACTTGGTAATACCTAGAAAAGGTTAAGATGCTCAAATCCTACGATCTAGCCATTCTACTCTCAGGTATGTATTCTAGATAACTCCTGTAAATGTGTATAGGAGTAGTATAAAAATATTGATGGTAGTGTTATTTGTAATAGCAAGAGCTCTGAAGTAAGTTTAATGGCCAACAGCAGAATGGATAAATGAATTTCAGAATATTCATAAATGGAATGCTAGACAGCAGTACAAAGAACAATAAAACAAACAAACCTAGAGGTAGTAGAGGCAGCACAGAGCTACCACAGCGTGGACTCAAAGACAAACTATCCAGGTTTGAATATCTGCCCTATCACTTACTAGTTGCTTGATTTGGGGCAAGTTATTCCACCCCAGTGCCTTACTGCCCCATCTATAAAATTGCTGAGGATCATATGATTTAATATATGGAATGACTTCAGAACAGAGTGTGGCTCTACATGTGTTTATTACTATTATTACTAGCAATGCAGATTAATATTAGAAGTTGAGATTTAAAATGTATTAGTTAGATATATTCATTCATTTATTCCACAAATATTTACTGAACTTGTAGTATTCAAGAGGAACTGCCCTAAGGGTTTGGGATACATTGAAGATAAAATATAGCCCCTTCCCTTATGGATCTGACTTTCTGGTATGAGCAGATAAACAGAGAGACTGACAAACAGACAGATAGATACGTGCACACATACCAGGTTAGGTGGTAATGAATACTGCACCAAAAAAAAAAAAAATGGCAGGATACAGGGACTGTGAACACAGGGTATGGGGCTAACTCATGTATTGGGGGCTATCAGGAAAGGCCTGTTTGAAAAGGTGACAGCTGAGTCTAGTACAGAAGGAAGTGAGGTATAAATCATGTGGATACCTGGGATAACAGCAATATATGAAAGAGCAAATATCAAAATTTTAAAATATACAAAATTATTCCACTAGTAAAAACAACAATTATCATTTCAAATACACAGAAAATATTTAGAAATATTTATTGGGAAATTATAAGTTAAATGAAAATTATTACAGAAATTATTTTAAAAAGGCTTACCAGGTTCAATAAATCCAGCAAGGCAAGTAAACATGCCTGGGGGGAATCTTTTCTGCCTGCCTAGAAGACATTTGGTCCCATCTGGATGAATAACTTGCATGATTACTACTGGATCTATTAAAAAAATCAGATGTATGAATGACAGGAAAAAGTAATTGAGACTAATTGTGTGTGTAAGGTCCCTGTCTAGTAGAGTAATTATAAGGTGTATCTACAGTAAGAACAACACTGTTGTCTAGTTACAAGAGATTTTTCCTTTCTGCCTAATGACAGTATTTCAGAAAAGTTGATTAGAATACCGCCAGTGAAGTGAAAGATTGCTTTTGTCCTCCTTCTCATCTTAACAACATTTATTGCATACTTACGGTGCCAGACATATTCTTATGTTCTTTAATAAGAAAAAAGTGTGAGTAGATAGTACATGGATGGCATGGGGAAAATTCAAATTTTACCCTGGCAAATGTCCCTCTCTCTTCCATCCCAATCCTTAACAAAATGTTTTTAAAAGCTAATGTGGCTCTATGATCAAGTTTAAGCCATTAAAAAATATATATACATATACATTAAATAACAATTCACCTCTCCGAAAGTCACTAATCTAGTGAATTATCCTCACCATATCATGACTGAGATCCAGGAATCAAATATAAGAGGTACTCGAGCAGTAAAAACAGATGTCACTAAGTCATGCACTTTACTTACTCCTAGGCAACCTCCACAGGTGTTGCTTTGTCTATTTTTTCTACACAGTTTTAAAGGGCTGGTTTTAAAGTTATCAGATTTCCAAATCCCCAGCAGACCCAAAACACGGATTAGAAGAAGGAGAAAAGGTACAGGCAGATACCAGCAGTTATGAGAAGCTAGCTCCAGGCTGTACTGCTTTGGTAATGCCTCAAACAGGTACCAAATGTTGAGGCTCTTTTTCTGTCTCTGGCTATTATGTACAATGTCCTTTACTTAAAAGTCATGAAAGTATGTAATAACTTAATACTTATAATCTTAATGGCTAAATTAAACATGCTCTTAATAAAAATGTTAATCCATCTGCAACTGAAAATCTCGTCTCCCCAGAATGTTGTATTGGCTAAGATTCCAGATGGCTGAGATTGCACTGAAAAATAAAGAGCTTACCAACTCTTGGGTATGATGTATTATGAACACCATGAAGGCTAGGACAGTCTTCTTTTAAACATACTCTTTTATAACCACCTTCTTCAATTTTAGTTGCACTTCCGCAGGTTGGACAGAACTTGTATCGACTGTGCCAGGCAAGAACAGATCTTGCTTGAGCTACGACCCCTTCAAGAGAAACACAAAAAGTTTTAATTCTGTGACAAATTGTAAACAAATTAATCTATAAGTAAAATGTTCTTAAATCATAATGAAGACATATTATAACAATATAAATGTTCTTAAGTCACAATAAAGATATATACTCCTGAATAGCTCTGTGATCAAAGGTTTAGTATTCCTATTTTTATGATGTATACGTAAAGTAAAAGATTTAATTCTACATCTAATAAATGCAAATTAGATTTAACTATAATTTGAACTAATAAAGCATAACTCTCATATAAGATAGGTGTACTAACATCCATCTTACACACTGTATTAGCTCAGACATTTATTATAGGTGATTTTGAAATTTTGAGTATACAAGATTCTGGTGTATAGTGACTTTACAAATGGTGGCTTTATAATGGAGACTTTTATAAAAATACACTACAAAGGCAGTTCCTAACTTGGACTTAAACTATAAAAAACAATATTACTAGGAAATTGCTGGAACCTGTCTCTACCTTTGTGACTAAGCCACTACTGGTTCATGTCACTGTGGAACATATCCTATTTACAACTGGAAACTGCAGAGCATTAAAAAATACTGTATTTACACTGTTCATGTCTCTGCATGGGCCTTCCTTATCACCTGAGGGAAAGTGAACACTGACAAGTGACCCCTTTCTCACCTCCCATTAACTCCTCCATCTGTCATAATCTAGCTTCTGTTCCTTCCATTACACTGACACTCCTCTTGTCAAGTTCATTAACACTTTCATACTACTAAAACCAAAGATTCTTACTAAAAAAACAAAATAAAACAACTTTGCCTTCACTGTACTCAAAGTCTCAACAGCATCCAACACATTGGACCAGTACCTCCCCAAAATACTCTGCTTTCATGGTTTCCATGTCTCCTGTTTTCCTCCTATCTTATGGCCACACCATCAACATCACCGTTGATGACTTGTCTACCTCCACCTGACCTCTAAACTGAGAGGGGTTCAGGCAGGATTCCGAGAGTCTCTTTCTTACTTGTTCTCCACTCTAAATAATTTCAGTAGTTTCCTGGGATTTAGATACCATCTTGGTGCTGATGAATCCCTATGGGTATCTCTAGTTCAGACCTCCTCCCCTTCCCTCTCTCCAGATTCTAACATCCCCTAAAATTAAACCTGCCCAAAACTAGTATCTTGATTTACTTACTTCAAGTCTGTCCTGCTTTCCTTGCTCTACTCATCACCCTACATTATTTTATAAAAAATACTATGATTATTTACCAAACTACTGAAGTTCAAACCTAGCAGTCATTCCTGATCGTTTCCTTCATTATTATGTACTCTATGCATCCCATCAAGTACTGTCAATTCTTTTTCTCAAAATATACCTTGAATGGATGTCCTTTCCTCCAGCTGTACTATAATCGCTTTAATTCAGGTCATAGTCCAGGTTACTATCGCCTCCCTCTCATTTATAATAGCCTACTTACTGATCAAGCCCTATCAGTTCTACCTCCAGAACGTCTCAACAATTTTACCCTCCACTGCACTAATTCAAGCCACTGCAATCTCTTACCTGGGATACGGAAATTTCTAATCACCTCTCAAAAAGACTCCTGAGTTCCATATTTAATTACCTATAATTCATGATCTATAAAGCAGGCAAAATGAAGGCTTTTTTCCCCCTTAAACATAGGTCAGGTTATAACATTTAAATGGAATTTAGACTAAAACCCCTAGTTTCTTACCATGGCATAAAGAGGCCACACAAGAACCGGCATACCCAGCAACAGAAAACAAAACCAAACAAAGTCTTTGCCATCAGGCTCAATGTACAGGTGCTCAATCATTATTCACTGAAGAAATCAAATGAAACCATCACACATTAAGGTTAATTGTGGGGAAATTAATCTTGGTTGATTAAGACTGCTGTAACTGCCCAGGAGAGCAGTCCCCTAGGGTGAGAACTTTACACAAGTTTCTAAGGAAGACATAGCTTAATTTAACTGCTTACTGGAAAACGCATGCCCCCTAGGAACTGCAGATAAATACAACTGCAATAAAGTTCCAAAAACCAGATTATTACTGATACAAGTAAAGACTGTTCACTTACCAGCTTCATTTTCTTTCAATTGCAGAAGAGCTGGCATTGGTGGATGAAGAAAATAACAATTTTCATGTCTTTGCTTAAATTCTTCAGCAGCAACAGGATCTATACCTAGAGCAAACCAGGCAACCAACCCATCTTCTTCTCTTAGGACTTCCCCAGCATACTTAAGTAACTCTTTTTTCATTTCAAGTTCTACTCCAAGAAAAATCAAGGTGATTTTTTCACGTTGAGCCAAATAATCCTTTATATCTGTGTAGTTCAGCTGACAAAGCCTGACTTCTGGTTGTTGGGAACTTTCTTTGTTGCCACCTAAAGTAACCAAGGGATTTAAATCTGAGAAAAGGATATAAACTGTGGCTGGATGGCTTTCTTTAGCTAGTAGCCAGTCAGAATTATTTCTTTTTTCACTCTTCCGGTCCAGTAGTGTCTTGCTAAAATAATTTTCACATTCTTCTACATCATTGGTTAGGAACCAAGGCTTCTTCTGACCTTTAGCATTAGCTAGTAAGTTAGCTATATGCTTGAAACCCCAAAACTCAGCAATATCCAGTGCAGTCTGCTTTGATCTGTTGACAATGGATCTGTCACATCTACATATAAAAGGAAAAATATAATAGGAAATAAACATTTTCTCCAGTGTTTATTATAAAATATTTTTAGATACATATGTAGTCCCTCTATTTAATGATTACATACATTTTTTTCATTTCGATATACAATAATAATTTACAAGTGGGAAAGTTAGAAGAAATAATCATAAATGATGTAAAGTTAGAGATAGAAGATACTTTAATTTTTGGAGAATTATAAAATTAAAAAGCAGTATGCACTATTAGATATTTAAATTTTACAAGGAATCTGTCATAGTCACAGTGGGTAGATTTACATTTTCTATTTGGGGAACCATTAGATTAATTTTGCTTTGCTTCATAAGTTTGCTTCATAAATTTGTTTTGCTATTAAGTATGAAAAGTTAATTCCTCAGTAAAAGGTTATAAGCTTTGACTAGAAATTATGCTACGTTTTGTTAACAGAACTAGTCAATGAGCCATTTATAAGTCCAATGATATAAATGTGGCTACAAGAAAAATTTAAAAGATGTAACTCAGAAATTAAACCACATACTCCTTCAGGTGGTATAGCCCAAAATGTTTACCCTTTCTCAAGTAGCAATTGGACAACATCCAGGTGCCCATTCCTTGCAGCATACATTAAAGCAGTCCAGCCATTTTCAGAAGTTTCATTGAGAAGAGATGGAGAATGACTAAGAATCACTGTTAACTTGGCAATATCCCCTTCTGCAGCTGAACAGTGAAATTGGGAAATTATTTCTTGTTTTGGACTTCTCTTTATAGAAGACATTTCTTCCTTAAAAAAAGGAAAATAGAAAAAAACATTTGCAATTGCTTTTTATATCAATGATTGAACATTACCTGAGTGCTAATATAATTACAATAATAGTTATGGATTCCCAAGCAATATGCTCTTCAAAAGGTAATTAGTAGTAAAATGTCATCACAGCATATACTTCAAAGCTGTCATCAGCTGAGAATTTTAAATATAATTCAACATGAGGGACATATAAAATAATGTGTATAGAACCTTTGGTAAAATTGGGGGCCACATGCTTGGGAGAGGGAGTCAGGTAACAGCTTTACAATGGAAAGTGGGAATTTGAAGTAGACAGAGGGACTTCAATGGGAAGAGGATTTAAAGCAGACAGAAGTAAAGGCAGAAGTTTTTAGCAGATGACAAGTAGTATTCTCTTAGATGCTTGGGTACCAGAAACAGGTCCCTGCCCTCAGAGGAATTATAATCCCACAGTAAGTTACTCAAAAACTAAGTTTCTCATGAAAACCATTGATTGCTTTTCCTCGCTCATTTCTGTAACCTATGTGAAATTTTTGTTCATAGTGTGAAGGGTCAAGACATATTTTTATCTCACTGAGCAATCCATACGACTTGGCATCATTCTTCAAATTACCGTCTTTGTCTCATTGCACTGCAGTATTATCTTTGTCATAAATTACTGATCATATATTTTTGATTATTGGACACTGTTATGTTACATTGTTTACCCTTGAAACACAGAAACTTTTTAAACACTTAACTTTGCATTATACTCCACTGTTTCACTAAGAAAACAAGTATAGAAAATCATTATTTCATCTCTCCTCATAAATGTCTAAACATGGATTGAATGTGGTAGGGCACAAATCGAGCTATTTTTGGTGAAAATGGTTCATGTTTCAGTTGTCTATCAACTCTTCAAAGTACCTTTTAGTAAGGTATACATTTTTTCTATGAAATGCTGTTAGGAAAAGATTTGGGTTCCTAACTAGGCTTCCATCATTCTAAGTAATAAGATATTTAGGCTTAAAAGGAGGAAACGTTGTAATCCACAATGTTTGAAAGCTGACTTCTTTAGGGTTCTGACCTTACAATTTGGCAGATTAGTTTTATAGTGGTAGTAGTATGAACAAAATTTAAGGGGAAAAAATAGACAAGAAAGATTAACTTTAGTTTGTGTCTGTTCACTTTTCCCTTATCTTTCTACTATTCATAAATGAATAGGTGAAAACTTTTATAAATAGGTGAAACATACTCACAGGAGTGTAAACATTTGGGTGAAACCTGAAAATCTGTTTATAGCTTAAATTAGTTGAGTGACTTCTATATTAGAAAACATTTTAATTTTTGATTTACTCTAGAATGTACCTGACCATTCTCTTCATATTGAGATTTTTAAATGCTTAAAAATACTGTGAATAAAAAAAGATATATCTTTTCAGAACTTTGTTTTACTATATACTGACTGGTGCAGTCTCCTTTCTAAGGTGACTTTGCTTTAAATTTTCTATACAATATCATCATACAGGTCCTTTATTAGGTTTACTTTAAATAATATTTCACTGCCTCATGCTCTGAAGTCATGGTCACTTCCTCAGCCTCAACACAGGCCACTCCAGGTGACTGCAAAACTTTCCCTCCAGAAATACAGTACCATTCAGTAGCCGCAGTGCGACGCTTATGCAGTGCTTTCAGGGGAAAGTGGAAAATGTACTTTTCCCCCCTTAGCTTTCTCAGCACAAAAACCATCTAGAAATAGAACCATTACTCATTCTAGAGAATTACGCAAAGTCTGAAATCCAGCTCTGCTGCTTGATTTACTTTTTCATCTCTCATTGACAGGTCCTCCAGAGGGTAAGGATTTGAAGGCAGGATCAGGTGATTCAGATAACCTATTGTCCTCGCTTTCCAAGAGGAGCATGGACTATTCTGAGAGGTCATTTAAGAGAACCTTAGGGTTCAAGGGTCTTAGATTTTATCCAAACCAACATGCACTTTTACTGCTGTGTCTAACTCGGGCCCATGACTTGCTTGCTCAAGGTTACATGTACCTTGCTCAATACGGACCCGGCTGATCTCAAATATGGTTCTGTCACTTAGGTCACCAACCATTATTTAACGAATTCCCTTCCTTGGGCACTCAGGGTGGTCATTTAACCAATCGAGCACCGCCCATGCACGGTCTCTTCAAACAGTCAAATGGTTTGAGACAGTTTATTTTCTTGCCACCACTGTGAATTCCTTCTTTCAAAGTGAAACCACGCCAAGGGCAGCATTTCCTCTCCCTCACTTCAAAGTCCGGGCTGGGAGTGCCACCAGCCTCAGAACCTGCCGCCTCCGCGCCTCCTCCCGGGACCCCGGGCGCGGAGCCCCAGCACCCGCGTCCGCGTCCCGGCGCGAGTCTGCACCACACGACCCAGCCGGGCCAGGCGGGACCGCGCAGAGACGAAGGAACCCGGAGGACTGGTCGCCGCCCCCAGGGCAGGGCGCGTTACCTCGCCGCTGCAGCTGCTAACCACGCACAACCTGACTAGAGGAAATCGGGGTGTCGTCGAGGACTAAGAAAACCCCAGACTTACTCTTCCCGACGCCGGATAGATCCTTTCTAACTTCCGGTAGAGAGTTGGTGTCCTCGCACGGCCTTATGGGAGACGTAGTTTGAAGGTCAGAGCCTAGGAGAGACCAGAGAAAGGGCGGGGTTTGGGGGGAGTGTTGGGGGAAACATTCAGGAAAGGTCTGGGCAACAGTTCCGTGCTAGTAGCCCAGGCGTCCTAGGGGTGAGTGAAGGGTTGATTATTCTTCCAGGTGAGACCAAGATGTGTGGAGTGTGGTGCTGGCAATGAAAACCTCTAGGCCTATCGAATGGGTTTAAAGTTTTCCAGTATGTTGCACCCAGGCGATACAGTCCCATGCAATGGAGTGTCTAAAGCACTCTTTCATATTAAATAAAACTGGAATGACCTTTAACAAGTTGTCCTCTGAACCTCAATCTCCTCATGCGAAAAATGGTGCCATGTGTTGATGCTCACTTCATTGAGTAGCTCTTTAGAAAGTACTGCGAAATGCTCACAACACATTTCTGAGTTGTTGTGAAGTGTAAATAGAAGAATGCCTGCAGAGCTCTTAAGACAGTGCAAAGTCTAGAGCTGCTACCCACAGCACAATTATCGTTGCTGTTCTCTATTATTTTAGTTCCTTCTCTTTCATGCTCCTAAACTTACAGAAGTTAAGTGAGTCCAAGGTTACAAAGGTAGGTGTTGGCAGTCTTCTAACTTTCAGACTTTATTTATTAAAATTGTCTCTTGGGCAATTGGTAACAAAGACTCTCTTAAGGTTGACCATTGCTTCCTGCCTGGATTTTAGTTACTATGTTAATGGCAAAGAGCACCAGATGTTAGAACTCTGTCCTTGAGTTCCACTAAAGAAAAGAATTCTGAGCCAAGAAATTCAAATATAAGTGAAAATTTATTTAGAAAGTCACAGAGGTAAAATAAGTGAGCTGTGCAAGAAATGAAGCAGCTGGGCTGTGTGGACTCAGGAAACAAGTTACAGAGGCAAAAGAAGGGCTTTTGGAACTTAGGAGAAAGAAAGCAAAGGTGTGTGCTTTGAGGGAAGAAAGGGGGAAGGAATGCCCTGGGCGTGCTCAAGAGAGAGAAAGAGCATGCCCTGGGGCCTTCCTCTTACGGGTTTTTATCTGGAGGCGTCCAGGGAGGATTTCAATACAATATTCCTCAGCTTTCCAGGTGTGTCCTTTTAGGGTGGTGGATTTTACTGACTGGTCACTTCTAGGATAGGTAGTCCTTAGTCATTGTAGCTGGTCCTGCTGTCAGCCATGGCTGTTGCTGTCTGGTTCTGCTGCTTTTCTGAGCATTGAGCTGAAACACACCTGAAGCCTAGATGTTTTCTTTAGTTTGATGAAAATATTGTCCTTGTGAACAGTAGACACAAGGTTTTTTTTCTAAGATTTTTGAATATGGGTCTGAACCTCATTGTCTTGAGGGAGTGGTCATGCAGGGCCTGTATGGGGGCTCATGTGAGGCTATTTTCTGGCCTTCATTTCTTCCCCTCTAAGGGGTCTTAGATGCTAGGGGAGGAAAGCTGAGGGGAGGGTCCAAAACACAGGACCAGTGATGTGAAAAGTCAGGGGTTCTAAACTGATAGGTGAGGGGAGTTCACCCTGGGGGTGAGGTCCCACCCTACAATACTTGTATTTCCAGTTTTGTTCATTGCTAGGCACCTGGGGCTTTCTGCCAGTTACTGGAGCCTCAGTAGCTGGCCTGTAGTTCCTACTCTGGTCCTGTCTGTCTAACTGCCTACTGCATCAACTAGAAGCTTCTCACAGTGAATTTTATGTATGCGTTGACACTGTACTTTCAAAGCTCTTTCTAGCTTTGTCCTATGTTTCTGTCTGTCAGTAGTTGTCTTCAGTCGTTAATGATTTCAGTGATCAGGCAGGAGTGCAGGAATACTGAGTTTTAGTTAATTCACTCAGAATACCCAATCTTTGTATTTCAACATATAGTAAAGTAAATAGATCAGTATAACAAATGCTCACATATTAATCACATTTGTAGCATAAATAATTATTAATATATAGTCTTCCTCCCAGCCCATTAGATTCTTTTGAAATACATCATGATATTCTTTTACTGATAAATATTTAAGAATAAAAGTTTTGGGGTTATAAATACATATCTATAATATAAAAGGGTTTTTAAAAAGAGCATTACTATAATACCCTTAGTGCAACTCAAATTTTATAATAGTTCCCTAATATCATGAGACATTCAATATCAAATTTAATCATTTCATAAATTTTACTTTGTTTTACCTGAATCAGGACCTAAACAAAGTCTCCACATTACATTTGATGATTTTTTAAAATCTATGTGTTCACCTCTAATTTTTTTCTTGAAGTTTATTTGTTAAAGAATAATGATCATCCATGCGGCACAGTCTATTGGTTCGTTGTCCCATAGCCAGAGGGTTGTGGGTTTGATTCCCTGTCAGGGCATATGCCTGGGTTGCACCTTTGATCCGTGGCCCAGGTGCATACGGGAGGCAACCGATAGATATTTCTCTCTCACACTGGTGTTTCTCTCTCTCCCTTTCCCTCTCTTTCCCTTCCTCTCTCTGTAAAAATAAGGATGAAAAAATGTCCTCAGGTGGGGATGGGGAAAAAAAAGAATAATGATCAATTGCCTTACAGAATTTAGCACATTCTGAATTTTGCAAATTGTTCCTATGGAGTCCTTTCTCTTGTATTTCTTGTATATTGGTAGTTAAATCTACAGGATTACCCAGATGAAGTTTTTAAAGCTTTTTTTGGCAAAAAGATTTCATAGGTGGTATTATTCACTTTTTTGTTGCATTACATTAAGAGGCATAAACTGTCTGGTGGTCTTTCTTGTTATCGTGCTTTAATTGGTTATTGGCTTCAGATGTTGTCAACCTGGCAAAGTTTGTGAAAAACTTTTCATAAATTTTTCTCTCATCTTTTCAGATAATAGATTTAGTAGCTATTGATTATAGCATAGGTCCATTATTTCATTTAGAGTTGCAAAATGGTGATATCCTAATGTGATTATTCATTCTACATTTACTAACAGAAATTCTTTTATAATAAATAATTTTGTCTCATTAAATATCTGTACAGTTTATACAGGACAACTAGGATAAATGTACAATTTCCTCCTTTATTTCCTAGTTTTCAGAATAATGAGTTAGTTCCCTAATATCCTTCAAGTTTTTAAGTATATTTATGAACTCATGGATGTTACAATTTTTAATATATTTTATGTCATTGAAGATAACATTTAATATATTTTTATAGTATTTATTATTTTGAAGCTCAAATTGTTTCTTCTTTGGCTGCTGGTAATCCCTTCAGTTGGGCTTTTGAGTTTTTTGACCAAGGCACTATAGCGTTTGACAGTTTACTTCCTTTCCGGCATGAAAATATGTTTTAGACTTACCATACCTTGTAAATATTCTGCACGGACCTGAAATCGGCCCTTTCTCCAAGGAGCCTTGCTTTCTTTTAGTAAGAAATGATATTGTGATACCAAAGTTTGTGTACTCAGGGTCCTCATTGTTGATGGGTTCTGAACACCTCTCTGCACACAGTCCTCTCCTGGAGAAACTGACAACACACAGAGTCTATCCAATAGGAGTTTACATTGTAAGGGTATTAGTGCTGCCATCATAGATGTTAATGCCTTAAGGTAATGTTTTCATTTCATTATATTTCTACTTAGAAACTTAATGGTTCCTCAATACCTACAATGAAAAGTTGAAACTCTTTAGCCTAGCATTAAATATTACTTAATATGACCCCAACATACATTTTTAGCCATATTTCCCCAAGGATATCCTATATAAATTGTCCTTCTGAGCTAGACAAACTGGCTTTTGACCTAGGAGACCTCTTATGATTTCGTCCTACTATTTTTGCTCATGCCAGTTTTCCTAATTTAAACACTTTCCCTCAACCAAATACTACCCATTTCTCAAAGCCCAGTTAAACTTCCTCTTTCACTGGGTCTTCTAGATTACCCCTGTCCATATGATAATCACTTTACCACCAGATTCCCTTGTTCTTACCACCTCAGTGTATGCTGGCCCTTTTCCCAGCTGGCATCAGCAGTGTTTCTTTGCCTGAAGGTTTTTTCTTATCACCAAAGCCCCCTTTGCTCTCAGTGGACCGGCATGCCAGACAAGTAATACTGCCTGGGAGGAGCCCTCAGCTAGTGACTGCCATAAATGAGTATATCAATACCTCAGTGTTTTTCACCCATTTTGCTACACCAGCTACTTTATTTTAAACTGGCTGCCAGGTATTCCCAGTGGGATTAGTTTTTGGTTTTTTTTGTAATAGCTGCAGTGGACACTTGATTAATAACCAACCCTTTATTGTCTGTTTTCCCTTCCCTGTCTCACTTCCTCCCTCCCCTACCATTGTTTCCTCCTAGATTACCAATTACGTGTGAACCCAGGTCTCAGGATTTGCTTCTGGGTTTTTTCCTCCTTTCAATTCATAACCCTTTTTGATAGTAGTTGTAGTAGTTAGCCTCTTCTGCATAGTTTGGGAGAATCAGTAACCATCATTAAGTAAATCCCAAAAATCACTCATTCTGGAACACATTGTGTTCTGTCATGTATATGAGAATCAATGTTATTGCAAATTGATGCACGGGATTTGGATGAATTGCTTTTGAGTCAAATAATTTGGAATTCCAATTTGAAACCACTGTTTTTTTCTCTGTTCATCATAGTATATTTTTATAAAATGGCTTATCTCATGCTATTACTAGCCCTCTAAGACCTCACAGAACTTTTGTTGTCCTTTTTTAGTTTAGTTGTTAGGAAAACTTACTCTATACCTTTTTATTGGGTGCTCTGCAAGTGAATGTTATATATAATACATAGACTATTTATTTTAAAAAACATTTTTTTAAATTTTATTGAATTTATTGGGGTGACATTGGTTAATAACATTACATTGGTTTTAGGTGCACAATTCTATAATGCATCATGTGTATATTACATTGTGTATTCACCATCCAAAATCAAGTCTCTTTCCATCACCATTTGTCTACCCTCTACCCTCTTCTACCTCCCCCTGCCACCCTCCTTTACCCCTGGTAATCACCATACTGTTGTCTGTGTCTTCGGGTGTTTTTTTTTTTTTTTTTTTTTTTTTTTTTTTTTTTTTTTTTTTTTTTTTTTTTTTTTTTTTTTTTTTTTTTTTTTTTTTTTTTTTTTTTTTTTTGCTTTATTTCTTCACCTTTTGCACCCAGCCCCCAAACCCCTCCCCTCTGACAGCTTAGTCTGTTTTCTGTATCTATGAGTCTGTTTCTATGAGTCTGTTTCTATTTTGTTTGTTTTGTTCATTAGATTCTATATATGAGGGAAAACATATGGTACTTGTCTTTCTCTGGCTGGCTTATTTCACTTAGCATAATACTCTCCAGGTTCATCGATGCTGTAGCTAAAGGTAAGATTTCCTTCTTTCATACGGCCAAACAGTATACCATTGTGTAAATGTACCATGGAAATATGCTATTATATCCTGCAAATTTAGTGAAATCCTTCAACCAGAAATAAACTTGATTGTATGGAAAATATGTAAATAAAAGTTTATGTAGATAATTTTACTTGGGAATTAATCTTATGCTATCTTGAAGTATGTCTTATTCTTGCCATACATTGCCTTTAACTTTTGATCAATTAACCCTTCACATGTTTTTGTTTTTTTTTTCTAATACAATAGGTTGTAAATTTAAAAATGAAGAGTGTCAGATATTTTAAAAATCTTCTACAGTAACAACTGCTTTTCTTTTACATATAGGGCACTTAATAACAGTTGGTGGTTGGTAATGATGAGGTATGCTGGGAACTGTGCTTTAACTTGACACAGTTTAGAGGTGAATTGAATAAATGTGAAGGACCTTGAACTCTACCTAAGGCCCTTGATAGAAAATAATTTCATATGTAACTACAGGTAGGGAATTTACACACATTGTACAAAAATTCTACGTTCTTGAATATACCAAGTTTTCTCTGGACTTTGGAGTAGCTGTTCCTTCCTTTTAAAATACTATTTAGGAGATTTTCTTGGACCCCTCTCAAGAGTGCCTCCTCCCCAGATAACTGCTGCCTGGTCTCTATCTCCATAGATTATCTTTGCCAGTTTTTAAAAAATTAGGTATAATTAACAGACAACATTTTATTAGCTTCAAGTGCACATATAATGATTTGATAGTATGTATTGTGAAATCATCACCACAGTAAGTTTAGTTAACATCTGTTAACCATACATACTTACAGAATTTTATTTTATTTTTTATTATGAGAACTTTTAAGATATGTTCTCCTAGTAATTTTCAATTATGCAGTACAGTACTAACTATAGTCACATGCTGTATATTACATACCCATGGCATATTTTATAGATGAAAGTTTGTACATTTTGATTCCTATTATTTTGTTCACTCCCCACCACTCACTTCTGGCAACCACTGATATGTTGTCTGTATCTGTCAGCTTGGTTTTTTTCCTTTTAGATGTTATAAATGCAGGTATGTCATCTATGGACTTCATTTTGTTGAGGTATATTCCCTCTATATCCACTTTAAGAGCTCTGAAAATATTCCATATTTTGACCTGAATGGTTTAATCTGGCTATAGATATATGTAAAAATTTTCTGAGTTGTGCACTCAAAGATTTATGTGTTATAAAGTAAGGTTTCTGTACTTTACTGTATTAAAGCAATGAAAAGTAAATAGAAATGGAGGCATCTAAAAATTCTTCTTCCTTAGATTTTCTAATGGTAGGCTTCTTATCATTCATGTTTCACTGAATATTACTTTTTCAGAGGGCTGCTCAGATCACCCAGTTTATAGTAACTCTCCTACTAATATTTTCTGATTTTTGGCATTATTTTTTTTGATGTTTATTGTTTTTCCCTATTAGAATATAAAGTACTACATGAGAAAGTCCTAGTTTATCTCATTTACTGCTGATCAGTGTATAGGGAACATTCAGTGAGTATTTACTGATGTTGAATAAGTGGCGGTTTTCATATAAAATTCAAATATATTTTTGATGTTGCTGCTATACCTGAGTAATTAGGACTTCTCAATAACATTTAGTAGGCATCCATCTAACCTTCTGTGGTTATATTTATTTATGTTTATGGAATTTAGTCAGAAAAATAATTCATCTAATTGTTTTCTTCAAGAATCTCATTGCCTAAAGAAGTAAAATAGATGATAAACAATTACATGTTCTATTATATAATAGAGTGAAAACAAAGTGGAGAGCAAATTGTGGGCACCCAACCTACATTTACAGGGCAGTGTTAAAAAAGGTAGTGGAGACTTAAAGTGCTTACCAATATGTTATTTTCATGTCCTTCCGGATCTTCTGGGAAGAGGGGGTGGCCCAGGCTCTTTAAAGCTAGACAATGCACTGTGGACAGAAGGAGAGCTCTTCTGGGCCAAGGCAAGTATGAACCAGTAAATTGCCCTCTAGATATTTATTACCCTCTTATGTCAGAAATCTGGGTATGGCGTGTCAAGACGACCAAGTCACAGGATATAGGACTGGTATTCACCCTGAGAGGGAGCTGCTATGCAGAACTGTCAGCGTTGCTGTGGCCTTTGTATGAGTGAGAAATACACCTTTCCAGTGCACGCCACTGAGATCTCAGGGTTAAGTTGTTACTGTGGCATGACCTAATCTATTTAGAGTAATACAGAAAACAATGAGGAAATATAACCTCTGAACTGAGTTTTGAAAAGCCAGGGACAATGAAAGGACACAATCTGTTTGTCAGGGGCTTTTCCTTCTTGCCAGGTAGAACTTTGTCCCTTAAAAGAGTAGGACCAAATTTAGTGATAGAAGCAGATTAATAGACGAGGAGGTCATAGATTCTACTAAGTTATGGGCATGTCAAAAAATATCCCATGAAATGTGGATATTCAAGAGTTCTGGAAGGCAGAGTGTGGACAGTGCTCTGTCAGCAGTCCCCAGCTTGCCTGACTTAAAGGCCTGTTGTGCTCACTCTTTTGCAAATTCATTCTCTTGCTGAAAATGACAGCATGTAATAGCAACTGGCAGAGATGACCAAAATGAAACACTTTGCCCTTTGCAATGTGTACATGCAGAAATGCCTTTAATCTTTAAATATACTCAGTTATGGTTTTTATGAGTACCAAACTACTTTTGTTGAGTTTAATGGTAATTTCATCTGGCTTATGATTTTGAAAAACAATTTTCAGAGTTTCTCACTTTTAGAAGCATATAAAGGAACTATATTTTTCACATAAACATGAATTTAGTTCATGTATTTTGTAAATAATTTCCAAATCGCAGTTTATTCTTATTTACAAATTATCTTTCCCCCTTTGCTGTATGAGTTATGTTTTATGAAATAGCAACCAAATGTGAGGATGAGTCTGATCAGAGGTAGAATAACATTGCTTGAAAGAACAGCATTCATTTTGTGTACTCAAGTTAATTGATGCAATAATTTAACATTTCACATTTTACGTTTAAGTCACTTAAACTTTATTTTTTTTTATAGAATGTCTAGGCTGATGAGGATTTAAATGGATTTGTAGCATTTAAAAATGTCCCCAGAACTGATTGCAGCATGACATCCATCATATTCTGTATTCCGTTTTAGTTATTTTGAAGCTATCAGATGAAAAAGAAATCTAAATTTAATATTCTGCAACAGGTTTTTTCATCGCCATGCTAAAGCCCAGAGGAGCACAATATATATTTTTTAGTTTTAGTCTTGTATTTTTCCTTAGGATATTTTTGACCCCAGATACTTTTTCCTTTAAATTTTACTGAGCTGTGATCATGGCTCTGACCTCTAGCCTTGAAAGAAGAGGAATTATGCCTCTTGGGACCGATGCCTCAGGCACTTTGCAAGGCAGTTGGCAGGGATTATTTCCCAGGCTGTGAAGCCGATGACCTTCTAAGGAGAGTGAATGACTGCAGTGCACGTAAATTCCTTCAGCCTGATTGAGAGCCTTAGGTTTGTTACCTGCTCTGTGAATCAGAGTCCATTAGATTTCTATGGAGGATGGGTAATTCAGTACTATATTTAAAGCCACATGTTTTGTGCTCACATGTCAATTAATTTACTGTTGGAGGTGAATATAGTCTGTTTTTAAAGCCCCACATAGGATTAGTTCAGAAGTAAATCTGAAATTTTGGAATGAAAAACTGAGATGACTTTAATTAGAGGGCACCTTACCTGTTATTTCCCAACAGAATGCCCCAACAGTGCCCTGTCAGCTGTCCCCAGCTTGTCTGATTTCAATATCCCAGAGAGGATTTCTGTTGCCCTCTCAGCTATCATTACAACAATAATATAATGCTGATTGCTATGATATTCTCAGAATACATTATAAAGAGGAATGAAATTTAGAATGATTAATAAACACTTTTTGAAACTAGGCTGACATTTTGTTTTTCTCTGAACTGTCAGTCTGAATCCAATAAATTTTTGGTTTTGAAAAATTATGAGACTATTCTCTCTGTTTTTAACAGATAAACTGATTTTAACATTATATATAGTTATTGTTAACATTAATGATAAAAATGCTGTATGTGTTTTAACATCTTGTGAAATATCCTTGAGAATCCATTTATTGCTGTGCTGTCTAGCCAATTTATATATAAATCTGACCTACAGAATTGTGCAAAAGCTAGAGTAATTTAAGAGAGGAGCTATGCCACTGAAGGCCATGTGGAATAGAAAGATGAGGAACTATTACAAAATGCCACTAGGGATATCTCATGTAATATTCGATTTTGTCCTAGTTAAAAAGTTACCTGCTATGGATGAAAACATTTCAAATTTAAATCACATGGAGCTTTTCTAGAAATAGAACCATCAATGTGATACTTGTTATGTAGGACCAGGCACAGATCTGAAATGAAATTTGAACAGCCATTCACTCACTCACTCACTCACTCACTCACTCACTCATTCATTTCTTCATTCATTCAAAAATAGGTAAGGAGTTCTTAAAATGCTAATGGAGAGTAGTACTTGAATTAGCCTCCTGAATTTATACTTAATGGAGGTCAGTTAGACAAAATGTATGTATCTAATTTTGTTCAATCCAACTCTTGAAGCTCCAGTGGATAATGCATAACTTACCTAAGTTATATCTCAATATTCATTCTCTTTTGCTTGGTTCCTGGTTTTCTTAGCAAAAATTTAAAAGTCCCTGGCTTATGGAATCTGACAAAATAAGAAGGGAAAATGGAAACAATGCTATCTTTGTCCTATCAACCAATTTGATGGAATGGAATAATCAGATACTAATCTCAGATCTCAATGTTTTAGCCATTTATCAGCCAGTATCTTTTACTCTCACCTCTGCTCCTCCCTCTTTCCTTCCGTTTCTCCCATCTTCTGTGATCAAGATTATAATTTAGCTTACATGAGAAAAAATAGACCAATATAACTGTGACAGTGATTATATTATTTTTCAAATATTGGTCCTAGTTGTGAAATCAGAATATAATTTCATTTCTGAGCTTTAATGATCTCAAATAGGATAATAATACATTACAACTTGATTTGTAAGCCTACTTTTGGAAGGATGTATAAATTATCTTTGTGGAATTGTGTAGGATCAAGTGTAATGAATGATGCAAGTCAATTTGATTTATAGGTTGTAATCTTTATGTTCTTGCAAGCAGCCTCTGGCTCCTGCAACACCACCATTGTTTAGGATCTCACTACAGTTAATGTAGTGGCTTCACAGTTACTTTGCTTGTCGCAGATCTCATCTTCTAATTTACTTCCTAGAATATGGCCAGAGTGTTAAACTCCAATTGTTCTTCATTTGCTTAAAATGTTTTATTACTATACATCATCTTTAGGATAATACAGAATATGTTGTTCTTTCCTTTTAAAAATTTATAATACCATTAATTAAAATTTTTGAAGGACATACACTCAGTATATATTTATTTATTTATAAATTATATATGTGCACAAGGTTAAAAGTACTAGCATGTACATTATGTAATGTGTATTGAAATTGAATTTTGAAAGAAAGGGTTTGTAAGAAAATTGTAAAAAAAAGTTGTAATGTTAATAGAGACCTGTGGTCAAGATGATGGTATAGGTAAACATGGCTGACCTCCTTGCACAACCACATCAAAACTGCAACTAAACTGTGGAATAACCATTATTCAGAACTGTGAGAAATTGAGCTGAATGGAAGTTCTACAACTACAGAATAAAAGAAGAAACCACATTGAGACTGGTAGGTGGAGTGGAGGCATGGCATGGTTTCGTCCCACACCCACCTGTGGTGAATAAGAATCCAGAGTGGTATCTCAGGAGCAAGGAATTCCAGCTCCACATCAAGGCCCCCAGTCCAGTGTTCCAATGCCAGGAGGGTAAGTCTCTGTAACTTCTGGCTGTAAAAATCAGTGGGATTTATCTTTCTCTGACTGGCTTATTTCATTTAGCATGTTCTCCAGGTCCATCCATGTCACAAAGGGTAATCTTTCTTATTTTTTACAGCTCTGTAGTATTTCATTGTGTAAATGGTCCATAGTTGTTTTATCTACTCATCTACTGATGGACACTTCGGCGGCTTCCATATCTTAGCAATTGTAAATAATGTTACAATGAACATGGGGTGCTTATGTTCTTTCAAATTAGTGTTTTGGGTTTCTTAGGATATATTCCCAGAAGTGGGATCACTGGGTCAAAAGACAGATTCATTTTTAATTTTTCAGGTGTCTCCATACTGCTTTCCACAGTGATGGTAACAGTCTGCATTACCATCAACAAACAGTGCAGAAGGACACCCTTTTCTCCATGTCCTCACCACCACTTGTTTTTTAATTTATCAATAATAGCCATTCTGGCAGGTATGAGGTGATATCTCATTGTGGTTTTAATGTGCATTTCTCTGATGATTAGTACCATTGATCATCTTTTCAAATGTCTATCAGCCATCTGTATGTCCACTTTGGAGAGGTGACTCCTCAGGTCCTTTGACCATTATTTAATTGGATGGTCTGTTTTTTTGGTGTTGAGTTTTGTAAGATTTTTACAAATTTTGGATATTAACCCCTTATCAGATGTATCAGTGAATATGTTCTCCCTTTGTGTGGGTTGTCTTTTTATTTTGTTGATGTTTTCCTTTGCTGTGCTAAAACTTTTTAGTTTGATATAGTCCTATTTGTCTATTTTTTCTTTGGTTTCCCTTGCCTGGGGAGATATATGAGATAAAATATTGCTATGAGCAATGTCTGAGATTTTACTGCTTATGTTTTCTTCTAGGAATAGCTATGATTTCATTCATATGTGAAATCTAATGAACAAACTGAACTAACAAGCAAATAGAGACAGACTCATAGTTAGAGAACAGAATGATAGCTATTGGGGGGAGGTTAGGGCTTGAAGGGATCAATCAAAAAGGAAAAAAGGACTTATAAACATGGATAAGAGTGTGGTGATTGCAGGGGGAGGGGGATAAAAGGGAATTTAACGGTAATGGAAAAAACACGGTAAAACTTTTTAAAAACAGTGGGGATTGAGGCTGAGGAAGACAGAAACTTTTGGAGTCCCAGGCAGTACCTCTTAAGGGGCTGCACACAGACTTACTTGCACTCACTCCCTCTGACCGCCAGAGTAGGATCAGATTGAAAAGCATCAGACTTATACATGGAGGAAATTGCCTGGCATCAGGGCAAGTACTGGGAGATAGCTTTCTCCTAGACAGAAGGGGTAGCAGAAGCCATTATTCCTATTCTATGCCCCCCCCCGCCCCCGCCCCAGAACAGAGCCACAGAGCTGTCAGGCAGCTACCATATCTGAGACTTCATCAACCCGGCTCATGTCTTTGCCCTACCGAGGATTCCCTAAGGCCTGACCCCTCCCAATTTTGGGGTCCACCCAAGCTATTTCCAGTGCCTTTTCCATATGAATGGCTTATCTTGGCCAATGCTTCAGATTTTCCTAAATTCTCTCAAAGCAAAGCAGCATCTGGCTTTAGCAACCCCCATACCACTTGCTAAATTGCTCCAGACCCGCACAAGCAGCAGCTTGCCTTGATTCACAGTTTGGTCTCACCTGGGCACCTTCAAGCCCAGTACAAGTAATAGCCATCTGCAGATTGTTTTGTAACTTCTGTTGTGCAACCTTGGACAGAACACAGGGGTTGGCTGACCTTGGTCATGCCAACAGCAATCAAGGCTCAACTACTATTGGATGGTATACACAGCCCACATAGTGGGAGCACCTTGAGTATCCAGCTTAAGTAATAGGGGAGGCTGTGCCACTGGACCCTACAGGATACCTACTACTTTAGGTCACTCTGCCAAGCCTGGGAAATGTAGCAGTTCTACCTATTACATGGAAATGAACACAGGGAGGCTGACAAAATGAGAAGATAAACAAACATAACCCAAATGAATAGAAAAAAATTCCAGACAAAGAACTAAACAAATGGAGACAAGCAATCTTCTAGATGCAGAGTTCAAAACACTGGTTATAAGGATGCTCAGTGAAATTAGTGAGGACCTCAACAGCTTAAAAAAGATCCAGTCATTAACAAAGGATACACTAATTAAAATAAAGAACAATTTACAGGGAATCAACAGTAGAGTGGATGAAGCCAAGAATCAAATTAGCAATTTGAAACATAAGGAAGCAAAGACCAACCAATTCGAAAAGCAAGAAGAAAAATGAATTCCAAAAAATGAGGATAGTGTAAGGATCCTCTGAGACAGCTTCAAGCCTACCAATGTTTGTATCATAGGGGTGCCAAAGGGAGAGAGAAAGAACAAGAAATTGACCTACCTGAAAAAAAAAATAATGACAGAAAACTACCCTAACTTGGTGAAGGAAATAGACATACAAATCCAGAAAGTACAGAGAGTCCCAAACAAGGTGGATGCAAACAGGTCCACACCAAGACACATCATAATTAAAATGCCAAAGGTTAAAGAGAGAATTTTAAAAGCAGCTAGACAAAATCAGTTAGTTACTATAAGGGATCTCCCATAAGACTGTCAGTTGATTTCTCAAAAGAAACATTGAAGGCTAGAAGGGACTGGCAAGAAATAGTCAATGTGATCAGAAGCAAGGACCTACAACCAAGGCTACTTTACCCAGGAAAGCTACCAAGAAAGATATCAAAATATTAAGGCTACTTTATCCATGAAGGACAGATAAAGAGCTTCCCAGACAAGAAAAAACTAAAGGAATTTATCATCACCAAGCCAGTATTATATGAAATATTAAAGGGTCCTCTTTAACAAGAAGAACAAGAAAAAATATGAAAAATGGAATGGCAATAAATACATATCTATTAACAATTGAATCTAAAAAACAAAATGAATAAGCAGAACAGAAACAGAATCATAGATACAGAGAACATTTTGATGGTTGGCAGATTGGAGGGGGCCAGGGGTTTGGGTAAAAAAGATAAAGGGATTAAGAAATACAACTTGATTGTTACAGAATGGACATAGGGATGTTAAGTACATCACAGGGAATAGTGTAGCCAAAGAACATATAATGCATTACCCATGGACATGGACAATGGTATGGGGATTGCCTGAGAGAGTGGTGGTGCTCAGTGGAAGGGGGCACAAGGGTAAACATTTGGACAACTGTAATAGCATAAACAATGAAATATAACATTATAAAAAAGTTGTAATATTCCTGTATTCTTATAATTGTCTTATGTCCCGTGGGTATATGAACTCAACTTTGGAGAGCTCCATCACTCTCCTGTTTATTATGTACCCCAGACCTATCACTAAATAATTGCAGAGACTGTAGCATGTGAACTCCTTCTATTTCTTCTGGCAGAAATACCTGCCTCACTCTATCCCTTTACTCACAGAGTTTCTTGACTAATTCCTATTTTTCAAAAATATGTTCATGTGTCACCATCTCAGGCAAACTGAATTATATTCCTGTGCCTGCTCCAGGGTACTCTAAAATATATATATATATAAGTTTTTTCTATTACTCCAAAGATTAGGAGTGTCTTTGGGAACAACAATCTTGTTCATCTGTCCATCCTTAGAGGCAACCATAATGCCCAGTGTATGTTATGCCCTCATGAAAGTTAAATATATTCATGAATGAATCAGGAAGAAAGGAAGAAAAGGTGAAAAGGAGGGATGGGGAGGAGAGTGGAATTAGCAGGTGCATTTAAGATAAAACAATGTGTTGCTGGTAAAGGGGAATTTTAATCCACATCTCCATGGTTTCCCAATGGTCAATTGATAAATGTTCAGAGAAGGTAATTTTGCACATTTTTAAAGGAGAAATTATATTTATTACATATTGTTATGAAGTAGAAATGCTGCTATGTCAATGTTCTTTGTTTTTTCCAGGCCCTAAATACTCACTTGGTGATATATTCTTAATGAAAGCTTCATTTTTGTCCTTCAGAAAAAAGTATTGTTTTATGTAATGCCGTAGGACCAGCACAAATATGTAGAATATTGAAGTGCTTAAAGTTCCTTTTGTAATGAGTGGAGGATAGAGCAAATCATAGTAAGCAGGTTATATGTAAGGATAATGTATTTTGATGATATTCAAATTCATTCAGCAAAGACCAAATAAGTCAGAGCAGATTTGCTGGTTCATCAATTGTGCTTCTTCTTCATTCTTATTAGTAAACTGTAACACATTTTACACAGACTCTCCATTTCCCACAGGGCACAGCTCTAGCCTAAGCCTAAAAAACAACTTTCATTATAGATGATTTATTGAAAATAGAGTGAAACAATTATGATCTCTCTCTGAAGATATTGGCCAAATACTCTATTTTGGAATGGTGCATTACACTGGATTAGTTATTTAATACTTTGGCTGTTGTTAAAAGTTGGAAATGTGTGTAGATGCCCTCTTGGGTTTATTGATATTGTTAGAAAAGTAACAGATATATTCTGGAAAAAAATATGATCTTCACCAAGCCTCTTAAAAGCTAAAATGTTGTAATTTCCCAGTTGCTTTATGCAGTTTAAAATGCCAAGAAAAGTTGTTTTGAGAATATACAGAAACTGATATTTATCTATTTGACCGACCTAGTAATCTTTATTCTGTGACACTAAGCTATAACTAAATTTCTGTTCTGTTGCTAACTTATCTTGGAACAAATTTAGATGTAAATATATAGGGGCTCTTCTTTTGTGTTCATCTATTTGAATTTTCTTATTTGAAAAGTTGGAATAAAAGATAAACTTTTTCATAATGGACCAATCATAAAATCTTGTCTTAGTTTAGGCAAATTAGTTCTTTTAAGGAGTCAGATAGTCTCCTTGGAAATGGTTGACTCTTTTCTCCTGAAAGTAATGAATTTGTCACCTTTGATATTGAGGCTAGAATATTTTCTTTTTTATTTATTTAAATTTAAAATCTCTGAGTTATTTGAACATGTTAAATTTAAATACTTAAAATGAATCTTATGATTCTTTTTTGGTGATTTTGAATACAATTCAAATTTGGAAAAAATATTTTTCAGCTATTGAGTGATAAATCAAGAGTTGAAATTTCTCTATTTAAATGGCATATCTTCATAAAAATAATAGAATGCAAAAATTATCATTAACATTCAAATTTCAATCTAAGATGTGTTTTTTAAAATGTTTCATTATGGATTTGCCCAGAGCTATTTTACATTTATGCAGGTCATCTTTTGGAAACTTTTTTTTACATTGTCATCTTTACCTAGTTTTTTCCAACTTGACCATTTAATTACTAAGGACAATTTAGCTCACAGAGTAAAATTGCTCAGCCCCACTGAAAGAAAAAATGAACTTTTCAAGGTTGATTAATTAATAACAGTGAAAGAAATAATTGTTGCAATGGAAGTAATGAATTTATACTAATAATACTTACTTTAGTAGATGCATTCACACGATTTCTACCAATCTGAAACTTCAGTAATTTAAGTAAATGGAATTACTTAGAAAGACTTACTTGTATATATGTATGAAATAATAGTTCATTTTCTTGGTAAAACTACATTTCATTTCTTCCCCAAATTCTTTTTACTTCGCTCTTAATAGTATGACAGTTGGCTGATGTGGAGGGTTTTTTTGTTTTTGTTTTTTTTATTTATCCTCACCCGAAGACATGCTTATTGATTTGAGAGAGAGAGGAAGAGAGGGAAAGGGAGAAACATTGATGTGAGAGAGAAGCATCCATTACTTGCCGTTTGTACACACCCCAACCGGGGATTGAATCCACAATTTAGTTATGTGCCCTGATCAGGGGTTGAACTCATAACCTTTTAGTGTATGAGATGACACTCAACCATCTGAGCCACCTGGCCAGGGCTCGGCATGGAATTTTATTACTTCATGCCTTAGTTCAAAACCTGACTTTGCTACTTATGAGCCATGACTTGGGGTCAGTTTCTTAGTCTTTGTCTGTTTTCTTATCCAAGTAATGGGCTAATTAATACATAGTGACTTTCTCATAGAATTGTTAAAAGAATAAAGGAGTAAATACATGTAAAAGCTTGAAAAAACATTTCCATATGTAATTTAAAACAATTGGGGTTAATTCTTAATATATTTTTTTAGGCCATTAAACTGAAGTATTTTCTTCTGGAAAGAGAATTTTATCAAATGACCACTTAGAATAAAAAAGTTAATTGCATGAAAAAAATTTGTGATTAATGAAGTTTATTGTGGTTATAATGGTAAGGTTAGTAGAGAAATAGGAATAATCTCCAACACTACTTGATTCTTCAACAATTTAATCTTCATACTAAAGTTTATGGATATATCTAACCATATATTTTGCTTTTTCTGTTGTGACCATGTGGTTTTCTTTTCTTTGGTTAGAGAAGAGTTATAGTCTTAGTTGTCTTGTACACTGTGCAGTAGGCATAGACTATTATCCTCATTTTTCTAAGCCTCTCTACATCTCCACCAGGCTAGAGAAGTTGAATGACTTCCCTAAGGTCACACAGCTAAATCATTGGCAGAATGTTTAGAATTAGCTTCATATTTAATCATGTTTTCTAGTTATCAAAACTCTTTGTGAAATATGACATATGGTTTTCAGGAAAAGAGACTTGAACAAAAGCAAAATTTATACCTGGATCATATAAGAGTTGAGACCATTGATGTTATAAAGTGACCAAGAAAATATGGGAGTGGTGTTAAAAGTTGGTTTTGGTTTGTGCT
Organism: Tonatia bakeri; assembly: GCA_004024845.1. Taxonomy (NCBI): domain Eukaryota; kingdom Metazoa; phylum Chordata; class Mammalia; order Chiroptera; family Phyllostomidae; genus Tonatia; species Tonatia bakeri. Next base: position 179,140 of record PVIA01001631.1, read on the forward strand.
ACTTGGAAGAATCCTTGGTGTCAAGTTGTTTTCATAATACAAGAGGACAGTATAAAGTTCATTATGAACTTTTGTTCATTTGATGTATAACTTCGAAAAGTCATGTATTCACATTTTTTAGTAAAGTACAGATGCTAATATTAGAATATTTTTGAGATATATTTTAAGAAGAAACATGTCTTTTTGATGAATCTGTTGGCAATTCTCAGAAACACCGAGGAAGCAGTAAATCTATGCTTTGGTAAGTGTTATGTGTAAAGATCCTTGAAATCATCAACAGTGGCATAGCTTGAAAACTAAAAGAAATTATTTAAAATAGAAGCTTATTAGCAATATTTAAATGAACTCCAGAAGTAAATATTTACTTTCTTATCCACAGCTTTATTTATAATGAGACTCTATTTGAGACACACACACCAGTTCTTGTCAGGTTATATGATGGTACCAACCAACTCCTAAATTTCAGTGATTTACAAGAATATGGGTTTTTTTTTTCACTTATGTGCTAAGTCCATTGCAGGTTGACACATAACACATCCTCATGTTATTGTTAACACAACCTCACATTGTTCTGTCTCCTGTAGTCAGAGAGAAAGGAAAGACTCTATGAAACTACAGGATGGTATTCAAGTTCATGTTTGGCAATGGCACCAACCACTTGAGCTTACTTTGGATTGGCCAAAGTTGTTTGGCCAAGCCTGAGATTGTGGCAGTAGAAAGCTATATTTCTTTTGTAGGGAGAGTCACTAGAAAGGAAATTTATAATGAGGAAGAGTAAATGTTTTGAATAAATAATACAATCTACCAAAGATGCCATGCTAATTCCTAGGTATGGAATCTGCTCAAGATAAACATTGCCATTTCTGTGGAGGGTGCTTATCTCCAGAATTGTTTTATGGCCAGTATCTACTTCTTGCAGTGTTTTTATTATTACATGGGATTCTGACATTTTTGTGGTATCAGAAATTTCCTTGCATCTCCTTTGTCAGGAAATTGTTGGGATTAAGGCTTTTAGCTTCAAGAAGCAGAATTCCACAGCAAACTAGTGTGAGTACAATATGGGAAGGGGGTTTATATGGGTACAGTGGAATGTCATGGAACACATGGGCAGGAAGCACTGCTGGGCTCAGATGGGACTGGAGGCTTTCTCTTTTTGTGTTTTCTTCTCTACTTTTTTCTCTGTGCATATCTTTCCTTATTTTCTCTTTGCATATGGGCATTTCTCTGTGCTTTTTGATGCACTTTGTTCTCAATAGCAACCCCGTAACTCTTGAGTTTGTCACTTCTTCAAAATACAGAGACTGACCTATCCTTTCTGAACGCCAATTCTGAACTCCCAGAAGAGAGAATTGTCTGATTGGCTATGACTGGCTAGGGTCATGGAGTTTAAATCTTTGTGGATAGGGAAGGTGAGGGGAAAACCCACAGAAAGAGGGTTAGACAGATAACCCCAAAACTTTCCATTATATTTCTGGATAAAAAACAAGCGACTTTAAGATGACATTTTCCTTATAACAATAACAATAATAAAATCCTCATGTTTTAAAGTTCTCAGTAATTTTTTTTAATGTTTGATAGGAAAATGAAAGCTTTCACACTAATAAAGCTTTCAAGGCAACTAACAGGTCAATTTTTTAAATTGAGGTAACATTGGTTAATAACATTTATGTTATATAAATATTAGTTAATATAATTTATAATTTAATAATATTAGTAACATTTGTATATTATGTTTCAGGTATATAATGTTATAATTTGATATCTGTGTACACTATATCATGCTCTCCACCATAAGTGTAGTTTTTATCCATCATTATATATTTGACCTCCCTTTACCTATTTTGCTTTCCCTCCACCTTCTTTCCCCTCCACCAACCTGTTGTTCTGTGTCTATGGGTTTGTTTTTGTTTTGTTTGCTTGTTTTTCTGTTTCATATTCCACATATAAGTGAAATCATCATTTTGGTTTTTTTCTGTCTGACTTATTTCATTTAGCACAACACTTTCAAGGCCCATCCACATTGTCATATATGGCCATATTTTATCTTTTTCATGACTGAGTAGTATTCCATTGTTTATGTACACTTGTATTATTTCTTCATTCATTCATCTATGAACACTTAGGTTGTTTCTCTACCTTGGCTTTGTAAATATTGTTGCAGTGAACATAGAGGTGAATGTAACTTTTCAAATTAGTGTTTTCATATTATTTGAATTAAATACCTAGAACATGAATTGCTGGATTATATGGTAGTTTTTTTCTTCATTTTTTGAGGAATCTTCAGACTATTTTTTTCAGTGTCTGCATCAATTTATAATTCTACCAACATTATACAGAAGTTTTCTTTTCTCTACTGTCTTTCCAACACTTATTTCTTGTCTTTTTGATAATGTCCATTTTAATAGCTGTGAGATGATACCTCATTGTGGTTTTGAGCTACATTTGCCTAATAATTAGTGGTGTTGAACATCTCATGTGTCTGTTGCTTGTCTATACATCATCCTTGGAAAAATGTGTAGGTGGATCTTCTGTTCATTTTTTTAATCAGGTTTTTTGTTTTGTTGTTGTTGAATTGTATGACTTCTTTATACATTTTCGGTATTAGCCCTGTATTAGAAGTATCATTCCAAATATCTTCTTCCATTTGGTTGATTCTTATTTGTTTTGTTGATGGTTTCCTTTGTTATGCAGAAGTTTTTTAGTCTGATGTAGTCCCCTTTGTTTCTTTCTGTTTCCCATGACATTGTAGTCAAATCCACAAAAACATCAGAGACTGATATCCAGAAACTTAATGCTTATGTTTTCTTCTATGTATTTTTATGGTTTTAGGCCTTAACGCTCAAGTCTTTAATCCATTTTGAGTTAATTTTTTGTATGGTGTAAGATTTGCACGGTCTGGTTTCATTCTTTTGCATGTGGCCTAACAAGTCAACTGTTAAACTGTAAAAGAAAAATTGTTGGGTATGCTCATGTTCTTTTATACACTTTATTCTTGCCTTACAGAAGAAGCAGTGTTAGGTCTGTCTGTGCTTCAACCCCATGACTAGCCATTTCCCGTAGGGCCCACAGCTGCAGAACATCATGTTCCAATAGAAGGCGGAGGGGAGGGGCGGGGAGAAGGCCTCAATAATTTTTAAAAAAATATTTCAATTTTTCTCAGACTTTAAAATGCATATTAAGTTTATGCCATATAATTTCAGTGTTATCTAAAATTCTGTGAAGTTTAGCTGCTTTAGTAAAGCAGATTAAAATATCAGTGCATTATATTTTTCCATCCAACATTTTATTTAGAAAATTTATAAACCTAAGAAAGTTTGAAAGGATAGAAAAATGATTTCCCATATATCCTTCAGTTGGATTTACAAATTTTGCCATATTTGCTTATCTTCCTATGTGTATGCTTATATATTCCCTCACTTATTTGTCATGGTTTACTCAATTAAAAGGAAATTACTTAATTCCTCCTGGAAGAACTTTATTACTTTGGGGAGGGGGATGAAGTATTGCAACCACTTCTTTCTTGTCACATAAATACTGCTCCTGTGAAAAACATGCCTGGGTCAAAAGTGAAAAACCAGAGTTTCAAGGGCCTTCTCAATGACCTATTATATGCCTCTTTTATAGTAAGATGTTTATTATTATATAGATATAACTTTATCTGTTGCCAGAAAAAAAAACTTTATCAGTGGTTTGCCCAAAAATTGTCTTTAAAATCTGTGTTGCTGCTTGTTTCCCAGACCATTTGCCCATGCTAGTCCTTCTATTTTTATTTCTATTTCTACATTCTGGAAGATGAATTAAAGTCAACAGCAGATGGCAGTGCTAGCAAAGGTTGTGACTTTTGGTATATAATCATGGAAAAGAATGCATCTTTCAGATCTACACAAATAATGCAGTTAGTAAGGAATCTTTAAATACAGACCTACATTTGTTGCCAATTAATTTTATTTCAAGAATTATTTGAGGAATCAGTTTAAAATTGTAAGATATTTTATTTTAAATAAAAATACTAGTGTCGAGACTGAATTTTGTTTTAACAGAAAAGCCGGCTTATTTTATCCTTGTTTTTTGCTTATTCTATAACTGAATACTTACAATAGAAAGATTAGGCAGTTTGAATCCTGTTAAAATTTTTGGGGAAAAAATGTCACAGCACCATCATTTAGTTTTATTGATGAAAAGGTGGTTATTTTATTATTTTGTGGCAAAATTTGAGAAAGCCTTTGTGATCTTAAGTACTGTAATTCAACAGGGTAACACATTTTAGAAGGACTAAATTGCTATTAGCATTTATGAAAATAATTTAAAATATCCTCTTTAGTTACAATTTGTTTCATAGACCATGAGGATGATACATTAGAAACTGTTTAATGTTTCTTGGATTTTAATAAATCTATGTGTGTCTTTGAATCACTTACATATTGCTTATTTAAATATTCATATGTTAATAAGTCCATGTGTCATCTAGATATTAGCTAACAGAATAGCTGATTTCTAATCTATTAATCTAATTTATTAATCTCATTTAAGTTATTAAGAGCTCAGATCACCCAAAATTACAATAGAATTGAAAAGTCCTGTGGTCATTGCTGAGTCGGAACTGAGGCCCAGGAGAGATTTCACTGAAGGAGACTTAATGGTATGAAAGGACCTTGTTACGTTGGATGTTGCTCCTCAGATGCAGTCAGGAACGACTCAGTTGCAATTTATTATTTTACTTACCTATTTTCTCTGGATTCTTGCAACTTTGGGGAGGGGGTCAGTAGTGGGGGGCATCGGAGTGTCAATCACTGGGTCCTATATTTTTTTTATGGAGAAAATAATTTTAACAAATATTCTATATTCTCTAAGAAGCAAGTATTTTGTCACTTAATTAACCCAGTAGTTGACTTCCTTACCCCATTTGTTTGATGTGTGCTGAAAGTTAAATGTCTTTTTGAACCCCTAATTCCAGTGTCTTTTAAGAAATACCCTATGTAGTGATGGCTATTGTTATCTTACACTCTAGACTCATAAGTGATACAAATAACAAAATAGTTAAGTTTCATTAGTATAAAACAGTAGTCATCAGAAGACTTGAACAGGGCAAAAGGACTGTTAGGAGTAACTATTAATTCCCCAAGGAGCAGCTTTTCCCATGAAAAACAAACAAAACAGAATCAAATTTAAAATTTTCTTCCAAGATTACAGTAGAAATAGGAAATGAGATGGGTATATTTTATACATTGTATGTGGGATAAATCATTTTCGAGTAGAAAGACATTGCCTGTTCTCAATAAAATACCAATGATTTATTGATGTTATTAACTCCAATACACATTTTTTTGTACTTTTAAAATTTTGTCATGATTAAATGCTTAATCATTACCCCTTTAAAATCTATTATTTACTTTTTTTAAAGGTTAGGTAAATTAATGTTTCTTGGAAATTTTCAGGTTAAATGCACAGCTGAGTGAAAGTACCTTAAAAATAGGACTTTATCAAGTTTGGCCTGTGGTAATCTATGTTTTAAATTACAGCACAACTCATTCCAAATCAATGTAATGAATTGATTTGTAAACGTTTCAGACAGGACTGCTTTCTTTGGATTTTGTCTATTGAATGTGCACTGCAGTTAAAGCATCTTTTCTTTTCCTGCATAATTAAGTCTATGTTCTTGGCCTTTCACTGAGTTTAAACTGAGTTTAAAAGGCAGAAATGTATGTTAAAGCAGAATTATGCACATCCATTATTCTTAGTCTTATAAATATTGAAGCATTTTTTTCTCATTTGGTGAGAAATAGAAGAGAAAAATAAAGCTGAATACCCTGCACTTCAATTCACAATTCTTAGGATATTTTATTTTAGAAAAAAAATTGAACTTACTGCTCTCAAATACCTAAATTGCTTGAATACACAGTAAAATTCTTTATAGCTTTTGGTTATGTTTAAGTTGTGATATATGAGAAAGAGTAAAAAGGAACAAGATAGTGGTTTAAATTTTTTGAAATCGGGAAAGATTTTGAGTTAATATACAAATGGAAAGAGATATATGGAAAAACCAATTCAACTAACATTTATTGAACACAAGTAACAGTGCTTTCTATGTGCCAGACACTTTACAGGCATCTTTCAGGTTTGCAACTATCCTGAAAAGGTGTTTTCTTACTTATTTACATACAAGGAAAATGGAAGGTTAAGCAAAGTTCTGCGTAATGGTGTTTTGTACTTCAAAAGCATCATGTCGCTTTGTCACCTACTAGTGTTTAGGTTCTGGGGATATAAAAGTGAATCAACGCAGTTCCTGCCTTCAAGAAATTTGTATGTTCATTTATTGGGAGAGAGAACCATTCATACAAATAATTTACATTACTTAAATATGGTAAGTTCCCATATATAATGATGTACTATGGTAAGGGAGGGAAATAGTTCCGGTAGAGGGAGCTAAATGTGTAATCGCCAAGGTGTGAAAGGGTATAGCACTGAAGAAATTAAAAGTAGTGTCTTGTGACTGATTTTGAAGGGCTTGGAATTTTATGCTAAGTAGTTTAGGGTCCTTGGATTACTCTGCTTTCAAATAGCCCTCTTTACTATTTCCTAAATGTTTGTTGGTGCTAGTGGATTTAATTGTTTTATGTTTTGAATATGCACTTAAATTATCAGAATGCTATAAGACTCATCAGTCTTTTGTAGGACAAGATACATTTGATCGCAAATATTTGCAATGCCCAGTAACAAAGCATATCCAGTTACTTTTTAAAAAAGGTACACTGACTCATAAAGGAGAACCCAGTTGTCAGTGATTATTACTGTGGGAGAATGCACACAAGACGAGGTACTGGGAGTTGTTCCCTTGGCAACTCCCTATCAGATTTTTCAGTTTTTATTAAATATGAACAAGATATTTTAGACAATTTATGTGGTTGCATGGTAAGAGAGACTTGTAGGGTTTTAGGTTCTTTGAAAGTATAATTGTACATAAAGAATGTTTTTGGAACTGGCAATAGCCTTAATGTTATGAAGTATATACTTGCTGTGAGCACATCTGACACATTACATCATACACAGGAAACCTGTGGATTGGTAACTGGCAGGTGTTGGTGATCTTTGTCAGTGCTGTTGTTATCCACCGTGAGAGACAATTACATTTTTCAGATGGACCGCCCAAAATTTTTTAAAGTTTTTTTTGTAATTAGAAAGTTGATAGCTATTTTAAAAATTTGGAACATCATCCTGTATACTAAATGATGTCAGGTTGGTAAGATTGTGTTTTCTGTCTCCTCAAATGTTAGTCAATATGGGATTTCTTACACTTTTGATTAGTGTTTTTGTGTGTGTGTGCCATTAATAATGTAGTTGTATCTTGAAGCCAGTGTTATTTTTATGTATATACATACAGATACATATATGTGTATATATATGTTCTGAGGTACTTTCCTGACAACAATATGAATTGAATATGCTTGGAATTTAAAGTACATAGACTGCTCAAGTTATGTTTCTCTTCAAGTTGAAAATATCTTACAATGTGTTGCTGTTACCATGGAAAGAAAAAAATATGGAAATATAACAGTTCTCTCCTCTTTTGTTAAATCATTTTTTTATTGTTATTCTATTACAGTTGTCCCAATTTTTCCCCCTTTGCCCTCCTCAAACACTTTAAACAGTTCTTCTGCCAAATGTACAGCATGAACGTTTTCTATACCACAAAGCAGGTATCCTTATCATTGGCAGCATAATGAACTCAGAAATAAATCTCATCATTAAAACTTTTTACATTTTTCTAAATGTGTGTGTGTGTGTTCAATCTTGCTATTACTACTCACTAATGAAAGGAAGCCATATTTCTGCTGTTCTTCTTAGAATATTGTCCTAATCATTTCCATGCTTTGTGTAAATAGGCCCAAACAGATTCTAAGTTGATTTCATCATCTCAATCAGGAAATAAGAACTGTAATATCTAGTAATGGTCTTACTGTTGAATTGTTTTGTGCCTAGAAGGCAGGATCTTAAATTCTTATTAGCTTGTTAATATGTCAGACATAATTGGAAAGTATGGGTTGGTTCTTAATTATCGTCCCGGTAACCTCAACTCTATATACTTCTGTTTTCTTAACAGTGTGAAGAAGTATGAGCTTCAATTAATATCTGGGATTATAAAATCATGGATTTAAAGATGTAGAGTGTGTAAATGTCATTATTCTAATAAAAATTCAAATTTACAAGATGAAACCTTTGCATAGCCTTGAATAAATTGCTCCCAATGAATCGGATCCTGAAACGACCATAAGAGGGTGCAAAGGCATTGTGGAAATGAACAAGCCAATTCCTAGAATGAGAAGTGACTGAGAGAAGTCTATCTTTGTGACCACGAATTATTTGACACTTCAGAAAACATTCAAAGCTTCCAGAGAATTTTTGTTGAACATGGCATTAGTGTGCACTCACCTGAGTGTCATCCTACTTTTCCTGATTTCTTCTGAAGGAACAAGTTGCCGCTATGTTGATTCTTAAAAATTTAAATAGGATCACATTGCTAAAAGGAGTATTTAAAAGGGAATATAATTACAGTTGCTGTCCTTCAGACAACTGGATCTAAGGCTTTTTAAGACATAAATGACCATGTTAGAGAAGTCTAGATCCTAAGTTTCACACTTTAACTATGAAGACCCTAAGTCTTATGCTTGTACAACTGCTTGTTTGACTGGAGAAAATTAATTCTTAGAATAAGAGGCTTTGGGAAAGTTTGAGAAAAAAGACAAAAATACCACACAATGTCTTCTAAATACAAAACAAAGTTTCTACCAATTTATTAATTTGGATCTTAAAATGACTTTCCATTTTAGGTGACGCAATTATGTGTGGCTGCCTTTAATGGGTCATTTGGTCCTTTGCAAGTTTTAAGAAACAAACCAAACCAAACCTAAACAAAACAACCAACCTAAACTTATTTTAAATATTAATAGACTAATTGACAGAAGGAACAAGCGAAGTGCCTCTTACAAAGCAGTTGTTTTAGTAAATTTACGTTGCATGGTCTTTGTTGGATGGCTAGATGAGATCAAATTTTTGTCAAAATAATATCTTTGCTTGTTTTGTGATAACCTTAGAAAAAAAATTAAGAACTCTATCTCTGATTAGTTATAAGTAAGAGGAAATATATAAAAATAAATGATTGCTGGGCATTTAGTTTTAAGAATATGTCTGAAGAACTGTTTTAGAGATAATCTCTGGTGATTTCATTTTGGTGTTTGGTTTTCAAAATAAAACCGACCTTTGAAGGGAAATCACACAGGAGATGTGAAGCCAGTGGGAGCATTGTCGTTGCTGTAGGGTGTCATCCCCTAAGAGGTGCACCGCAGCTCACCGCACTCCTCATTGTTTCGGCATCGGGGTCCTAGAACCGCAGGGAGGCTGCAGATATGACCATTTTTCTTTCTAGCTATGTTATATTCCTAAATATCTGATAGTGGCAAATCTCTGTTTATACCTCTGCAAATTTTTATTACATGTAAATTGTTAAAACAGATTTTGGTGGTGATAAAATAACAATCATTGAATATTACAGACTTAATGCTTGAATTAGGTATTATCATTGAGGTCTGGGGCTAATCCTGCTTATACTCCAAACTTCCAGTTTTTAGTTGAGACGAAGAAGGAGGTTAATTTAGAGAAGAAAACAAATAATCTTACTGAATTCTCAAAAAAAATCTATTTTGGCAATGATCGGAAAGACCTACTAAGATTCATACCCATCTCAAGAATTAACACAAGAAAGCATAAACCTCAGTTGTATAAAATGAGCCAGTAGGGTTCTAGACGTAAGCAATTATACTTTGGATAAAAACAAAATAAAGATACTGATCTAGATTTCATACCCGAGGGAGAGAGAGATCACCTATATTGTGAGGGGCAGTAACTAGTCATTTCAAAAAGACCGAAAGGATGGAAGAGACTATTTTAGCTTTTGTGTATTTATTTAACATTCTGTTTTTTCACACCAGGCCTTGGTCAACTGTTACTAATTTAAGACCAATCAGTTCTCAATACTTGGAATTCTATAGAGGTTAATTCATCTTTACCTTAGATTCCATGTATACTCGGAAGGTATTAGATGTCTTAGTACTTTTAATAAACAACCCAGTAACTGTACAATAATTTCTGGACACTATAGACGAGTATATCTGAGTTATTAAAAGCAGTTATGTCTTCTAATTTAGTGTTGATATGGGTCTTTTGTGGCTCATTATGGTACATTGGTATTCTTCATAGCAGTCAATTAATTTTGTAGCTCAACTGGACACAGTTGGTGTTAATTTGACATTTAATATGAGGGTGGCAGAGAATAACATTTAAAAAAGAAAAATTGCCACATTGTAAACAAAGAATTAGTGTTTAAAAGGCATTGTTTTATATTGTCACTGTAGCTAATGTTTTGTTTTTTTCTTACTAGGCACTAGGGATGGCAAAAGGTTTTTCAAATTTATTTTTTGTTTTTTAATTCATTCTTCAACCTGTGGCAAGCACTCCATGCCATCCTTCAAAGACAGTTTGATATCTATCTTTAAAGCTCTCAAGGGAAGGAAAATCTATAAGCTACCTCGGTGACCTATCTCAATGTGGAGTAGCCCCCATACATTTATACAAGAAAGCATGAAGAAAAGTCCAGTTTGACATAAAAGTCATCATTTACAATGGGTCCCTGTGAGAGTGAGGGGATGACTGCACATTTTTTTCTTCCCTTATGGGGAAGATGAATGACCTCTCACAGCCTTAACATCCCCCTGTGTTCTGCCTGAAATCATTATGATCCTTTGAATGTAAAATGAAAGGAGATCAAGAACAGCTGTCAGGCAATGTATGTAATTTGGGGAAAATGAGAGGTTGAGAGAAACTCCTGAATATCCTCCTTTTCTTTCACTTTTTTCCCCATAGCTTGCTTTCTGACTTTCCTCTGGTCACATCTATATCTCCCAGCTCATTTTCTCCCAAGCACCTGTCAGTGAACACAGCTTAGGTCATGACAAGTCATGACATTCAGGTGCAGAACTCTCTGAGGCTCTGTGACAGAGAAGAGAAGGTTTTTTTTTTTTTTTTTTTTTTTAAAGCTGATTTAAAGTGAATGAGCCTGGGCTAGACCTAAAAATCTGGAGTATTTATCTCAACTTTAACCGAGACACTGGTGCCCTGGGGGTAGGATGGACAGGTGGTGGGTGAAGGGAATGCATTTCCAAAAAAGAAGCCTGAATAATGTTAAGGCCCTGCTTTATTAAATCTCAGGGAAAATCTATGTTCCCCTGGCCACACACACCATAGTTTGGAGCTTTAAAGAAAACAAAAAAAAAAACAAACCAAAGCAGGAATAACATTTTAATACGATGATAATTTTGAACTAATCTCTTCAGAGTTGGTCTATACAAAATTTTTGTGGATGTTATACTATTTTAATTAAAACAGCATGAGAAATGCACCATATTACTACATAATGAAACTGTAATAATGTTTCCATTGGATCTTACATTGGTGTTCTCTGATTAGCGCTGATTCCAGATGAAACTGAGGTGTTGACTGCAGACTATGAAGTCCAAAAGCACCTGGATCTTGGTTACTTTATTCTCCCCTAAGGTCATACGTTGTAGATGTAGACTTCCAGGACGTTCTTGCTGCCAGTTTTCTTGCTGCTACATTGATAGGAATTGGAGAGTAAAACTTACGTCACGTGGATTCTTGTTTAGGGAAGTAACTTTGTGGGGGGGGATGGCGAGGGATGTGATAAAAATATTGTAATCAGCATCTCTTGACATTGGGCTTTCTTTAAGTGAGGAGGTTTTACTTTAAGTGTTAAATATTTAAATTATTTAAAATAACTGGTTGTTTTTAAGTCTCCATGTGTTTTGCATGTATAATCTTGTACTTAAATTGTATGGAGTTAAATTTATGACATAAATAATGCAGTTCTGGCATAGGTCTAGAGTTGTGTTATAGACTGGATGTTAGTGTCCCTTCAAAATTTAAATGAATGTGATGGTGTTTGGAAATGGGGTCTTCGCGAGGTAATTAAGTTTAGATGAGGTCATGGGGGTGGGGCTCTCATGATGGGATTAGTGTCTTTATAAGAGGGAGAGAGAACAGAGCTTTCTTTCTCGCTCTGCTGCTGTGAGAACTCAGAGGGAAAGCAGCTTTCTGCAAGCCAGAAAGAGGGTGCAAGCCAAAAAGAGGGCTATCACGAGGAACCAAATCTGCCAGCACCTTAATTATAGACTCCTTAGCATCCAGAACTTTAAGTGATAAATGCTTTTATTTAAGCCAACAGTTTATGGCATTTCGTTATAGCAGCCTAAGTTGACTAAGGATGGAATTATAAAAATAGTTCTAAGATGTAAAGTATTATTTTATCTCCCTTTATGAAATGTACTATTGAACCTTCCAGCTACCTTTAAGACATCCCTTGCTGGCATGGACACAACCAGGTAGCTTCAGAAAGTATCCAGTCCTAAAAATTTGTACTTGAGGATTTGCCTGCTTTTCATTTAACAGCCAAAATTTTATGAGATTTATTGTACATCCCATTCTCTTTACCCATATTCAGAACATCACCAATTCTTATCCTGACACTCAACTATATTTTGATTCTGACCATTTCATTTACATCTACACTACTCCAGTCTACTATCATCTCTTGACTTGGTGTTTGTAGAAGTCTTCTGTTTGGACCCCTGCTTTCACTGTAGCTCTGTTCCTATTCATTTTATTCACAGTGGTCAGCATCATCCTTTTAAAAAAATTAATATGTTTATTTTTTAATGCAGTTTTACTGTTACAGAAAAACTGAGTGAAAAGTATGGTATCCATGTACCTCCCTGGCACCAATAGTTGCCTTTGTTTTTAGCATCTTGCATTTTTGTGCTACACATACTATAATTGATGAGCTATAATTGATACATTATTAATAACTAAAACCCATATTTTATGTTAGGGTTCACTCTTCATTTTCTACATTCTATGAATTTTGGTGAATGTATAAGGACAGGTACTCACCATTAGAGTATCATATAGAATAGTTTCAATGCTCTGAAAGTCCTCTGTGTTATGTTGACTCATCCCTCCCTTCCCCTATACCCTTGGGCAACAACTGATCTCATATCCCCTTCATTCATTAATCTGAGAATGTGAGTCTAATATTCTAACACATCATTTTATAGTTTATCTGTTTATACTATTAACAATATTAGAGATAATTTGTTCTATATCATAAACTCCTAGATAGGTGTTTGTTTTTGAAGATGGAACTATTTTGAGGATTTGAAGGATGCTAAGGACCCTCACTATAATTACTGATATCCACCCCACTGCATAGTTTTAAATAAACTTCAAGGTTTTATGGGGCCTCTGAAGACATCCTACAGAGAGAACAATTTCTATATAGTTTTTTTGTGCCACATGGAATAAAGCACTAAGTAAATTTCTTTCAATATTAACTAAAATTAATGTGCAAAAACAAAGCTGACACTTCCTTCTATCTGGGAAAACAAAAATAATAGAAAGAAAGCTCTACTGTTTGTAAAGAAACAAAATTCAATTTTAGGACAAATTTGATGAACATATATTTTTTTTCTCTGGTGTCTGGGGATTATACTACCAGAGGTTTCAGTTTTTCAGATCTCCCAAACACTCATAGGTTGTAAAATATAGTTATTCTGTTTAGTGAAAGCTATTTCAATCTCTGCTGTTTCTGATTTTGAATTTTTTTCTCTTTTCCATTTTCATTGTTATAATTCTTTTCACCTATTCAGTTTTTCTTATAAGTTATTCCCTCTTCAAATATGAAGTTATGTTTCTGAAAAGAATAATATTTACTAAGATACTTGAATTTGTGAAGTAATAGGATTGATTACAGACCAAGAAAACCCTTATATGATAAGGAAGGTTGATTTCCTTTCCTGGTCTCTCTCTCCACCAGAACCCCAACAGGTTCCACAGCAGACTGGTGAGAAGCCATAGATCTATGGCCTCGCCCACTGCCATGTCCCATTCTCTGGAATTTGCACAGAAGGCCCAAGGGTTTCCTAGACTCCCGGATTTCAGCAAGGCCTCCCAGCTCTGTGTGTTCCTGATGAATTTACCTCTCTAAGACAGGCTTTAGGGAGGACAGCCCCAAGTACTTACACTTCTTGCTGGTAAGACAATTGCTCTTTATTCACCTCATTACTGCAAATGTCCAAGACAGTAATCCTCATGACATGGTATATTTATAATTGCTTACCCTTTTTTTAAAGTGTCAGGATAAATCCCATTATACTTGGCATCCCAAAACTTGACATGCTTGTTTATCTAAGTCACCTCAGAAGCCTCCAAATCTCAGTTCATAGATTATCACCTGGGTTCATGCTTCACAAGCCTTAAATATCCCCCAATATAACCACATTGTTTGCTTCTACCCCAAATTCTTTCACCGTGCTTTTAAAGTTTATCATCAAAATTTAAAATTCTGGATATCTTCAACTCTATCCTCATCATTCCCTTAACCCATATCCTTTAACTGAAACTTGGTCATCCATGTGGATATTGATTTTCTTCTAGTTCTCTCTACTGGGAGCTATTTTTAAATCTCACATCCCATGTATAATGGAGCCTGATGTTCAATAGTTTCCACTGTCTCTTCCAGTCCACTCTATCTCACTCCTTCCTCCAAAAGACAAGATTCTCTGAAGTATATACCTTTTTGGTAATATATGAACCTCTACCCTTATTCATTGAATATTTGAGCATCCAGATCACTGTCTTCATTCTTGGTGACTTAGCTATCCATGTGGATGGTCATACTCAGCACTGTTGAGCTACTTGACCTCACGTTTCCTGGCCATACTTCGGTTCATGTCATATTCCACACTCTGTCATTATGAAGACGTGCCCCACCTTAAAAATACAGACTTCCAGCATTCTACTCTTTACCCAGCTGTGTTGGTTTCCTATTACTGCTGTGATGATCTTAATGGCTCAAATAACATGATTGTTTTATCTTGAAATTCTGGAGTAAGAAGTTCAGAGTGGGTCCTCTAGGCTAATAGCAAGGTAACAGCAGAGCAGCATTTCTTTTGGAGGCTCTTGGGGAGAATGTGTTTCCATGCCCTTTCCAGATTCTCAAGGTCACCTCCTTTCCTTGGCTTGTGGCCCCTTCCTCCTTCTGCAAAACCAGAAGCTTAGAATCTTCACATTGCTCTGATTTGACCCTCTGTTTCTATCATCATATCTCTTTTTTCTGTCTCTGACTTTCCTACTTCCCCCTGGTAAAAGCCCTTGTGATTAACATAGGCCTACCTAGAAAATCCAGGAAAATCTTCCCATTTCAAGATTTTTAATTTAATTGCTTCTACAGAGCCCCCTTTGTCATATAAGGTAGCATAATTATAGGTTCAGGATATCAGGATGTGGACATCTTTAGTGGGCCATTATTTTCTCTACCAAATCTTATATTTCTAAGGCACTTACTAATTCTGTCTCCAACATTATTTGATTACATTTGGATCTAATCCATTTACTATGCTACTTACTCATTATCTATTACTGTCTTAATGGACTTGCTTTTCTCCTTATTCAATTTCCATTCTTCGGTCCTTTACTACAATTACTCCCTTGCAGACATGTTCAGTGCCCCTCTCTCCACCCTCCTCCCCACACCTGCCTTCTGTAGCACTCATCAGATGTAGGCTCTTGCCAAACCCAACCAACTCTCTGCCTGCCTCCTTCACATCTGCACCTCAGCAACAAAATATGGTTGGAAAAAAAAAAGTTAGGAAGGTCTATCTTATCCCTTTCCTTCTGTTTCCTTTCAGGTAGAGAGGCTTTATTAATATACCTGTTCTGTCTCTCTTCTCTTGTTCCCTCTGCACTAGAGGAGATGTGACTTTATCTATGTGGGAGACTGAAAGGGGGCATTGGGAATATCCACCTTGTCCTGCTTGGGAGCTGCCTGCCTGCAGGAAGTGTGAGTTCCCCCTGCTCTGTGCTATGCTTCTGTGAGAGAGGTCTGACCAAATGGGGGAGCCTGTAACTTTTCAACACTGACCAAAACTGAGTTGCCAGGCCTAATTGTGGACTTCAATATTAGGAAGTTTATTTGCACACAGATAGCAGACACATTTTTGAAAATCAGTGTTATTAACAAAAAAAGTTGATATTTATTTCCTATTTGCCTTTTTCTCATTATTTTCCTCAGTTGAAAAAGAACTTGAGTGTATTATTTTTTGAGTGCCCTCAACTCTGACTGTTCCTGTAAAATAGACTTATTTTGCTCTCTCTTTTCTTTTGCTATGCTTTGTTTTTCTTCATAACAATTACCAGTGCTTGGTATAATGTATTGATTTATTTGCTCTCTGTTTTCTCTGTTAATGTAAACTCCATGAGGGTGAGACATTAGTTCCTAGAGCCTAGTACAGTGCTTGACTCACAATATACCAGTATATTTATTGAGTGAATATTGAAGAAAAGAATGTGAGGACATTGTAAGTATCATCTGAAGATTCGATTTAGACATTTGTAATCTTACTTTGCTTTATTACACATAGGCCAACTCTCAATTATCCGATTCTAAGGAATCTCACTAAGTCATTTCTAAGTTTCTAGAGTTAATTGATTTGGAGAATAAAAATGGTAAAAATTAATAATAGATAGATTGTATGTTCAAGAATTTAAAATAATTTTAATATTTTGGTATAAAGCCCCCAAAATTCTATATACCAAAAAGTCTATTTTTTGTTTTATTTAATGGAAGTATGTGATACTAACATCTATCAAATATATTAAACCTGTATCAAATTGTGTCTACTTCAACTTAGGAACATTCTTCCTTCTTGTCAATCAGGAGTGTAGAAAGCTGATTTAAACATTGGAATCCAAGGAAAAAAGTACAGTAAGGAAATCATAAAGTAGAGGAAAAGGATAATTTTCTCCTTTACAACAAACAAATTTTTGTTTGAAAAAATGTTGTTTTGCATTCTTCCTGAGTTCAATTGGATTGAAAAAGTGAAAGCATGATAAGGTATCCTCTTTTGAAAGCCATGATCAAATTTGGTTCCATTAGCAGTGGTTAGAGAAATGCTGCTGAACCAGAGATAAGTTTATTTGAAGTCTCAGCATGAAAGCTCTAACAGATATCTGCTGTTCCTCTTTTCTAATAATAGACCCAGGTTTTTCTTGCAGGAGTTCTCTCTCCTAAGATCCCACATGATTCAGAAGGGCCTGACTGCCCTTCTAGCTCCAGAGGGTGTCATAAGGATCAGGCTTGAATGATTGCTACATTCTATATGACTGACTGCAGTAACTGGTACAGGGATGAGCTCATGACCAAGCGGTCTCGGTCAATGTTAATGCCAAGACTTTATTTGGAACTCTTGGAGCAAAGTGTGCATTTTAGCTATGGTTGATTGGCTTGGTAGAATATGAAACTGTGGCTGCCAGTAGCCATCTTGCTGAAGGCAGGCAAACTCCCTGAAAATCAATTCTACAGAAACTAATTTTCTGAAATTAAATTTCCCAAATGAAAATGTGCTGTATGACAAATATGCTGGTTTACCAAAATCTTATTACCATAATTTATGCTTGATAGAATGCTTTTAAAAGCTTTGGAAAAGTCTCAGTTTTTATTTTTTTATATGGACATTTTAAGAATGTTATAGTTGGTGAATTCTAAGGAATCTTCTTAAAATTTATATTTAATATTTAGGAAATAATACTTCATTAATAACCAATAACATTTTATGTGAATTCTTTCAATTTCTGCTCTTTTCTAATATCATTTTTTTATATTATCTGTCTCTTAATATTGTTAAGACTCTTTGCTAATTTTCCATGAGGCATTTAAACCTTAGTTTATTTTTTAAAATAATAATAAAATTTAATATTTGGTATGATTTTTCCTTTTGCTTTCTAGTTAGTTTTATATTTTAAACATATAATTTTTAGCCAATTTCCATTTGAGTCTCCAAATTTTTAAAAATTTTTATTTCATTTGTGCCACCTATGACATATAGTACATTATAGTCATAACAATAATTGTTTCTGGTGTTTCTAATTTCCTTAATATTGCTTTGAGTGATTTTAGTATTTTAGGTAAAATCTCTGAGTAAGTCATTTCTAAGTTTATATTTTCAATTATTTATTCTGAGAAACCAGAACAACATTTTGTTTTTCTTGACTGATTTTTAATATCATATTTTTCTCTACTTTTAGGCATTTTCAGCTTTCTTGTACCAATTCCTCAGATGTTATATGACTTTACTTAATTTCTAGCAATTGTTTACAAAATTTCAGCAAAAATGTTATTAGAAAAATTTATTTTCACAAAACTGTTTTCAGAAAAGTATTTTTGATGGGATGACCTAAGTTCTTCTTTCTACTACAGGGGAGGGACTTGCCAAAATGAATTTAATGCAGAGCTGAGAGATAGAGACATATTACTGATAACATCATTTGAACACCTGAATCCTACTTTACTGAGAGACAAAGGATGGAGATTAGGTTTCCAGGGTATGCAAATGTGGGCTACAGATTAACATACAGGAAGCCTATTTATTGGAATCAACACCTGTGGAAGACAAGTGAAGGAAGCAGAGGGAGGAGTAGGGCTATGAAGCAATCTCAACACAGGACTGAACACATTCCCACCATTTCTGGTAACTGGAACACTTCACATGACCCAACAGATAGCTCAGAAAGTTAAACTTTGCATACTATGGGAAAACAGGTAAATATTGACTGAATTCTAGCATTTGTCTCTGATCTTAGTAATATCATTCCTTGAAAACTTCAGCCCTATGCTGATCAATGGAAACTTGTCAACAGTACATCGCAGTGTTGCCATGGGAACTCTTCTTAAGGTTGGGGAACAACAAGGCTTTTTTCAGGGAGCATCTTGCTGCTGAACAGCAACTGGTCCTCTGTTGCCTTAAGTCTGCAGGCAGAGAAGTTATGGTAAGGGTGATGTCATGTGTGAGGGGTGACCTGAGATTTTAGCTTTAGATTCAGCTCCTGAAGTCTTGTGTTTTTCTTCCAATTTTGGAGGATAGATCTTTTTTTGCCATTAAACAAAAGGATTGGAGAGGAGAAACAATTTGATGATTCAGATGAAAAATGGAAAGGTACTAGTGTGTGACATATTTTGACAGCAAGGCACGGAGAGATAACTACATCTTTCACATTTTTCCCATGTGATATCTGTGCTAACTTTAAGTTGAAATGGGAGAAGGTATCAGTTGATCGAATATGTTTAAAATGTAATACATTGTTAGCAGGATCAAATAAGCATTTTTCTATGGTCATCACTGGTGAGAAACCAACATAATTCTTTTTGACTAAGAGTAGAACTGAGAACTGTGCCACATCACTAGCTTTTAAGGAAATGTGTAAATCTGAGTATGTCTGTGATTATATTTGAGTCTAAAGCAGCCTATCATTGATACATATTGGAAACAACATGGTATTAGGTCATCTTAAAACAAAAATCTATTACTTAAAATAATTCCAACCCAGTTTCTTTGGTTTCTTTGCAGCAAAATCTTCAAAAGATTTATCTACATTCCAGCCTCCAACTTCTGTCTTTATTTTCTGTCTTACACTCATTCTTCTCAGGTTTTTGCCACTCCACATCCCACCAAAATTGCTCTCATCAAGGCAACAAACACCCTCAGGCCCCTATACTTAATTCTCAGTCCTCATATTACTATACCTCTTAGCAGCATTTTACACAGCTGGTAATTCCTTTTTCCTAAAGACTCTTTCTTCACTCAATCCCAGGACACTACACTCTCTTGGATTTCTTTTTTACATCACTGCAGCATCTTCTCTCCTCTTTTTTGGTTTGTCTTATTTATCCTTACCTTTTAATATTTCTTCGGCCTAGCGCTCTGACCTTGGGCCTCTTCTTCCCCTGTCCTTACTATGTTAGTGATCTCATCTGCCTCATGGCTTAAATCTCACCCGTGTGTTGACAATTACTAAATTTATATCTTTCCCCAAGACCTCTCTTGTTACTCCAGAATCATGTATCCAGTTGACTATTTGACAGTTCCATTTAGGTATCAAATAGATATTTCAAAATTAACATGTCCACAACAGATTCCTATTCTTTTCTTCCTTCAAATTGGCTTCACTCATGGTCTCCCTATATCAGTTAATGATGACTCCCACTTTCTAATTGCTCAACTCCAAAACCTTGGAATCACCTTCAACTTTTCATTCTCTCACAGTTTATGTCCCACCTGTTAAAATATATATAGACTTTACCTTCAAAATAAATTCAGAATCTTGCCACTGCTCACAATCTCCTTCAGTACCAGCTGGGTCCAACCTACTAACGTCCATCATTGGGATTGTTTTAATAGTTTACTAATTGGTCTCTTATGGTTCAGACTTGCCTTATTCCAGTGTATTCTCAAGTAATGGTATAAATAGTCTTGTTAAAATGTAACCTGTATCATATCACCTTCAACTCAAACTCACCAAGGGCCTTCTATTCTCTTCAGAGTCAAAGCAAAGGCCTTATAATGTGTTATGTATTAGTCAGCTCAGGCTACTATTATAGGATACCGTATGGCGTTTTTCTTTTCCTTGTAAGAGCACTTATGGGGCTGTACCCTCATGTCCTATCTAAATCTAATTGCTTCCCAAAGTCATACCTCCAGATACCATTACTTTGGGAGGTTAGAGCTTCAACATATGGATTTTAAGGGGATACAAACATTTAGCCTATAACAGCTTGTAAAAATCTACTGGCACTCTTTAGTATCACAGCCACTGACCAGCAGTGACTGCGGAATGCTGCAGATTGCTCATTGACACACGAGAAAAACATACACAGAGACAACCAGGTCCTGTGGGGAAGTAGGAACAGATCGGACACTCCCTCTAGTGGGGAACGCTGGACCACCCTCCCTAGGGGAGAGCACGCTAGGGGAGAGCACCCCATTCTCCTGTCCCAGCAGGCTTTTATTTGGTTCATTTGCATAAGAATTCAGGTAAAGCTCATTACTCATTGACAGGAAGAACAGATCAAACAATAGACAACAAGGAAGTCAGAGGGCCTATTTTGAGTCAGGGTCAAAGAGCTGTAAAACACGTTAAGGAACAAACTTACTTCCTCCTTGGACCCTTCTCATTCAACCAAGAGCATTTTAAGCAAAGCAGGTTTCACAGGATTTTACATACTCTTTCTTAGGTTTGATCACCTGGGGAACCTGCCCTTTCCAGCACAGGGCTATACCACCCTCTGTCATTGTTTCAGGTTTAGGTGGAGCAAGGGAACTAAGGCAACCAGGAGATAAGGAGATTTTACACAGACCATGAGCACTCAGGCTTTGTCAAAGCCGAGGAGTGAGGGTCCATCACCCCCTTTTGCTGTAGCCCCCAAAGTCCTTTCTTGGGGGCCTCCCACGTGATCGTGCCTGTCTTAGGTTGTTCCCCCCTTGGGGAATCTTACCAGTCATTGGCTAACCGACCAAGCACTGGGGACCAGTTATAGATGAAGTAAAAGGAGCAGAAGTAGCATTCCTACCAGGGAGATAAGCATGTCTCCTTGCTGGTTTGTGATCCAAGGTCGTTCCCTCAGCCTTCACCTAGGTGGGGGTTACAGCTTCTGAAACCAGGCAGGGTGGTTCCCAACATTTAGTTCTCAGGCCTTCCCTACAATACTCTGACAGTCTTCTAACTTTCAGTTAGATCTGCGGGGCACTGCCCCACATCATGGCGTTTGGACTGAGTGTTCCTGAACTCTTCTTCCTGAAATGCTCTTCTACCAGGTACATCTATGGATTTAACCTTAAAGCCTTTGCTCAGTTGTCACCTGTTCAATGAAGCCTACTCCAAGCAAGTTGTTTACATTTGTCACCCCTCTCCCAGCACTCCAGATGCCCTTTTCTTCTGCTCAATTTTTTCCATAGTGTTTTTTATCTTCTAGTATATTTTACATGTGGTGGAGACAGTGGTATGTATTCAATGAATATATTTCTAGGCTGTACCTCTTAGACCTCTGGCATTTTGGTGGAAGATAAAACTTATTCTTTTTAATGAAATATATGTGGAAATGGAATGTATCACCTCCAGGCCAAGGTAGTTAACAGCAGGTATTCCTTCCTCATGTTCTGCTTTCTCGATTTTATGGATGAACACAAATGATGAGGAGATACCATTGGAAGGAAGGAGCCTGACTTTCTGAATCACAGTGTAGAAAGTTATCCATAGAACAGCCCATTGGAGATGCTGTGAGGAGGAAAAAAAAAATATTGTGTTTCAAAGTTATGTCCAGCCTCCATTATAAATGGTTAGTGCATTTTATCTGAGAACACTTTGAATATCACTGTGGAAACATACATAGGTCAGTGCATTCACTTGAAACTGAGAGGGGTAAGTGATAGCTATTAATGAAGGGGAATATCAACAGATAAAATAGTATGAGTAGTGTAGGTGTCATCAATAGTTTCAACAGTTTCCTTAGCTGAATTAAACAAGGATCATATACATTCAAATAATTGAGAATTGACTATAATTTGGGTTAATTTATTTGAAAGTGTATATCTTTACTTGCAAATGTGAGAAAATTCAAAGACATTTTCATTCTTTTAATACTATAGATGTTCACAAGAAAGCATTTTAACTTTAACATTTATTCCTAAAAACATAAGTTAAAGCAAATCACTAATTAAATATGTGCTTATTTTCCTAGCTATGAAAATTTGCACAGCCATGACTTATGCTCACATCTGACCTTTATCTTGCAACTTACCAGAACTGAGTCTTAGTTGGGAGCAGAAAGTGTCAATTAGGATGTGGCAGGGGCAGAAGAAGAGAAGGCTGCACAGTCTAGAACGGGTGAAGGAGATACAAACATTTTACACCTTAAGAGCGAACCTGAAGCTGAGTTCCAGACAAAACAGAAATGTTAGTTAATTAGACAGGAAAGGAGAAAAGGATTTCTGGAAAGAAATCAAGACCCTAATTTAGATGTCTGAGCCAAAGGTATGGAGCCGATTATTATATTTGGGATCCAAGAAACCAAGTAGATGTTCAGGGAAAAAGGGTCTAAGTGCTACAATGAACAGCCATCTGAAGGGTGATTTAATGATAATCTTTGGGACCATGAGTTTATGATATGAAATTGGTTCCTGTATCTGATGTAAGACTGAACTCATAGTGGAAAAGTTAATGTTCCAAATACTGAAAGTTTGAGTGCTACTGGGCAGGAGGCGGGCAGGTGTTTTCATGATTGCTTCCTAGTAAGTACCCTCAAAATGCTTTGTTAATGAAACAAAGGGATAAATAGGCAGCGAGGTTTAGTTTAGGTATTTAAAAGACAGTTAACTAAAACAATCTTAAGTTGTTTAATGTATTATAATATGTTTGATTATATCTTGGTAATAGTATGAACATGAATTTTATTTTCATGATTTGAACTTGCTTTTAAGTTTCTGTGGCCTAGTTTTTGGATATGAACTGTACATATAAAGATATCTTGGGATACAAAGTAAGTAAATTATTTGTAATTAAAGCCATTTAATTAATAATAAATATAATTACACACACTTTAAAAGATCAGGATAGTGTTAGTTTGAGACATTATGTAAATTACCCTTTTGTGTCCAGAACTGCCAACACTTAGTGTGTCTAAAAGTAACCACAGATATCAATATTTTCAAAGTCCACAAGATGAATCATTTTTTTTTCAAATGCAGAAAACTAGTATTTTAATATGCAATGCCACAATCTTGCTTTCCTGGGTCAGGAAATTAGGGTTTGCTCCTCAACTGAACAAATAGAAAAAGTCAGGATGGTATACCCAGTCATTTTGTGTTAAAGTAAACATTTGTTTCAAGGACAGACTCTCTGGGTGGAATTCAGGTGCTCAGCTGTATGGCTCTATATTAGCTGCAGTAGGTGATGGTCAAAGTTATATTCACTCTCTTTTGCTTTGTTGGACCCAACTGTGTTCTCCTGATGGTTACCTGGAAAGTTGTGTTGACCTTCTCCCTGCTGCCTGAGGATGTTGTGGCTGGAGTTACTGCCTTATCATCAAGTCTCTCTTTACTGTCTCCATACTGTTCTCTCTTAGTCCACAGGCAAATGTGAGAATTTTGATGAAGTGCTTAGAGATTGTATGTTTTTGATATTTTGTTAGAATGAGTTAAACATTTATTTTTTTTTATTTTTTTCCCTCTTGAAGAGTTTAAATTCTGGTAGTGATACTGGTCAGTGCCATGGTGGGTCAACTCTGTGTGGCAGGATAATCTTTTGAATATATATCCTTGTATTGTCTCCTTTTTTTATGCAGGTAAAATAACAGGTGCTTCCTTTGCTCAGGAAAAGATTCATAGAACAGAAAATATGTAAAAATAATAGCTAAATTATTTGGAATATCTTCTGTATGTAAGGGGCTTTACTAACCACTTTACAGATGGGAACTCCTTTAATAGACGCAGCACCCCTTTGAGATGAGTATTATTATTATTGCCCTTGTTCAGATGAGAATAGAGAGCTACAATGACTATATCATAGTTGCATTATGCAAAGCAGAATTGCTCCACAGTGCTTTCCATTCCTGCAAGGATGTCCAAAGCTGAAGTCACTATAGAGGGTTGAAATTGGTCTCTTGGAAATAGAAGAGAGATGGAGTGTATCTAGAAGACTAACAGGACAAAAGAAAATTTTCTTGTGACTAAAGTAAGATTCCCCAAATTGAAAGAAGAGAGCATTCTGTGTTTCCCAGAAGCAGCAAAAACTTGTCCTCTGTTCCCTGATCCAGGTTTAATATACTAAGGCAACATTATCAAACTACATAAAACCTATGGGCCAAGTCCTGCTAGTTACTCATTTTTTTAAATTTAATAAGCTTAGCTTTTTAGAGTACTTTTAGATTTATAGCAATATTGCACATAAGGTACAGAGATTTCCCACATGCCTTCTGTCCCCCCACATGCACAGTCATCTCCATTATCAACAGCTGCCCCACCCAGTTATACATTTGTTATAATCAACTAGCCTATATTGACTATCATTATTACCCATGCCCTGTAGTTTACATTAGGGTTCAGTTTTGTGTTGTACATTCTATGGGTTTTATCTAATGCAAAATGATATGCATGCCCCATTGTGGTACCATATAATGCCCTAAAAATCCTTTGTGCTCTGGCTATTCATCCCTTCATTCCCCCACCCCAGCAACCACTGATCTTTGTCCTGTCTCCTTTCTTTAGCCTTTTCCAGAATGTCATATGGTTGGAATCATACACTACAGAGCCTTTTCAGATTGGCTTCTTTCACTTAGTAATATGCATTTAAGATTCCCCTATGTCTTTCCATGGCTTGATAGCTCATTTCTTTTTAGCCCTGAATAGTATTCCATTGTCTGGATATACCACAGTTTATTTGTCCATTTACTGTGGAGGAACATCTTATTGCTTCCAAATTTTGATAATTATGAATAAAGCTGTTATAAACATCTATGAGCAGGTTTTTGTGTAGACATAAGTTGTCAACTCCTCTGGGTAAATATGAAGGAGCATTATTGCTGGATTACATGGTAAGAGTATGTTTAATTTTATAAGACACATCCAAACTGTTTCCAAAGTAGCCATGCCGTTTCATGTTCCCACCAGCAATGAATGAGAGTTTCTGTTGCTGCACATCCTCTCCAGCATTTGGTGACATCAGTGTTTTGGATATTGACCATCCTAGTAGACTGCCTATTTTTGTAGATACATTTTGTTAGAACACAATTATCCCCAATTGTTTACATACTGCCAATGGCTGCTTTTGCATTACAGTTGCAGAGTTTAGTGTGGCAGAGACTTTATGGCTCCCACAGCCTGAAATATTTACTATCTGGCCCTTTACCAAAAGTGTTTGCTGGGCCCTGCACCACAGGGTTGCTCTCACCACGTCTACTTGTGGTATGGCTATTTTCCATCAAGCTGATATTCAAAAAATATTTTCCTGTGACTCTGTTAAAATTCTTGCAATATCTCAAGAGTTGTAGATTAAACTAATTCTTGAACAGACTCCTGACACTTAATATCATTTTTTAAAAAATCATGCTTATTTTGATTTCTTGTCACATATCTGATTTTCTAATTTTTTTTCAAAATAAAGTTATTTCCTTAGGTACATGAATTCAATACAGGTTTACTTTTAGTATATATTTTGGAAGTCTAACATTTTCTTTTAGCATTCTTTATTGCCCTTCTTTTCTAACAAGCAATTATTCCTTTTTTTCTCCTGACCTCAGTTTCACTGATTCACCCTCCCATGTAGCAATTTAAAATAGTGCCAAAGAAAGATGCCTCTGCCTATCTTGAATCTGTCAAGCTGTTAACTAGTTTTTCTCAGGTGTCTGCTGAAGATGAAGCAGGTTTTCGACAAATGTGTTTCAGGGACCATTTGGCTAGTTTTTTATCATCATTTTCAGCTACAGGAAGGTTCTGACCAAGAGGAAGCAATAATTTTGTTCTTTGTGCTCTGAATATTACTGCCAAATTGCCATCTTTACACATATTAGTAACTTCACATTTATTTGGCACAGGCAACAGGGCCCACAGAATAATTTATAATCTAAATGCAGCTTGTAATAGCAGAATTGCTGCTGGTGCTTAGAAATTAATTCAGAAATCACTGCCTGTAACATAATGATTTACCATTGTTTTGAAGCATGTTGTGGAACCTAAGAGTATTAATTAAAAATTATGGCATAAGGCCAAGTGGAATCTAGTGAAGTTTCATAGTATAGTGAATCAACCAGTTATCAATGTATTTTGAATATAATAAACATTTTCATTTTTTCAGATTAAGTTGTGAGTGATACTGTTAATGTCCTGTGAGGGCTTGAAGCATACCAGCACCACATATCAGTCTTCAGTTTGGATAGTCTGATGGCTGTCTATGTCCTCTTTTATGAATTTTTAAATTAACAAGAATAATTTAACTTAGAAACAATGGAATGAATTTAAAATTGAAGGGAGATTCAGAGAGGAAAATTTTATAAATCAAGTCAAGAGTGGTGATTTTTAAAAAATGGGATGGCATTGAAAAAAATTGGTGAACGGCTGAAGCTAGATCTGATGGGAAAATGAGGTTCCTGGGATTGTTTTAAAATGTGGCCTATCACAGATGCAGTGCTTCCTTGAAGGCTGACCTCAAAAACTCTCTCCCTAAGCAGCTACCAGAAAATTGCTACTGGAAGTGATGGTGCTGATGAGACATTTTGTGGCTTTTTGCGGTTTGTGATGCTCACTCTCACAATGAAGCTCACTTGATTCTCACAATGTCTCTATATGGTATCTTCATTTCCTGAACTCCTTTACTTACCATTGCCTATGCTACCAGTGTTCTTTATCAGGGATGTGTGCCCAAGCCAGGTAGAATTCTAATTCAGGAAGTGCATCTGGGCATTTGCCCCGTCTCCTTTTCTAATCTTCTTGATTCTAAAATGCACCACCAGGATCAACTTGTGCAAAATGTTTTATATGTGATTTTGCATATATCTGTGTTCCAATGTGGCTTTCCCAGAAAAGCAACAACTCTTAAATGAACTATAAATCTAATCAAAACAAAGCAGATGTATAAATAGGAGTCTTAAAAGTTAAAACTTGACAGTCATATTTTATAAAAAATTCTCATTTTTCCAGAATTTAATTCCATTCAATTAATTTGATGTCTTTTAAAAGTATTGTGTGTTAGGTGTTGCAGAGGTTTCCAGGCTGAGTAAAACATGGTCCTTGTCCTCACAGAGCTGGCACTGTGGGAGGAGAGATAGAACAAAGCAGAGTATCATCACAAAAGGAGACTCTCAGGTTAACTGAGAATTAATTACAGTTATTACAAAGAGGTTCACTGGCCAAAGAATGCAGTGTTACACACCTGATACCTAAAAAGCACTGTTTGATTTATGATGTTCCTTTGATGCCTGTTGAAGAAGCATGAGATCTCCCTCTCCTCTAATGGGTTAGAAATCAAGAGGGCCTGTCTTTCGTGGGAGAGAACCAGACATACTAAATATGGAAAAATAAAATGGTGTCCAAGGAAAGTGAAATAAAGGGATGGCCTAAGGCAAGTTTAAGTAGCCAATTGGGGTTTAGAAAACTGGGAAAAAAAAGATAATAGCAAATGGGAGAAAATTGGGGATTAATGCTGGATGTCAGAATAGTAAGGCCTTGCCCAGGTCTCTGTGTGCTCCCAGGAAATGCTGGCATGCAACCTTGTCAGTGTGTGTAAAGAGACTGTGACAGATGGACAACTCAGAAATAATGACAAAAATGTTGGAGGATGTTATGGTTGTTTGGATACATAATAAATAAAAGGTTATTTTTCTATATAGAGAAAGAAATTCCTGAAGTACAAACCACACTTTAATGTCAAACTTTTCTCTGTCACTCTCTTTTTTTAGTAACTAATTCAGGAGGGGTAGAATCTACACAGCTATGCATCATGCTGGATAACTAACTACATGACGATATTGTCTACTTTTAGCATCTAACAAAAGCTTGTTATCTATCAGATTTGCTAAAAACATAGACTTACAGTCTGGCATTGTTCTTTCAGGCTTTCATTTTATGAGGCTATGTGTGTTTTCAATCCTAACAGGAACTCATTCCTGTTATTATCTTTCTGGATAAGCAGCACCCTTTTCTTTCACTTACTGCCTGAGGTGGATTGGGCCACAGACAGTACCACATTAACTTGTGTTCTTTTGCGGCTGATGCAGTTTGTAAAGAAATTTGGAATCATACCTTGTTGAAGGAGGTCTTAGAGAGGAGTGTGCTTTTGAAAGTGCATAGCATTTTCACTACATGTGATGGGCATCAGGATTCTTCTTTTCAGTTAATAATTAGTGAGCATTTGTTATAGGCCGGGTAGTATTTCAGTTGTTAAGAATACAGTGGTGAATTCCAAACTAAATAAGTTTATTAAACTAACGAACACATCCATGAAAAAGATAGTAGCTGCTAAAAGAAAACAAAACAAAACGATAGGAAACAAGTGACATGGGGACACACTGCAGCACACAGATGATGCATCATACAATTATACACTTGAAACCTGTGTACCCTTACTGACCAATGTCACCCCAGCACATTTAATTTTTTCAAAAAAGTGATGTGTGTTGGATCGGGTGGGAACTTAGGGGGACTGGTCAGGAAAAGACTCTCTAAGGAGGTGACACTTAAGATCTGAATGACAAGGAAAGTGGCATATGAAGAATATCTAGGTTGCTGAATGTTGCAAGCACAGGGAACCAAACTACAGTGAACCGGCAGCTGGGTGGAAGGCACAGGCTGTGCGTGTGTGAGCTGACCCTGCAGGGGTGTCCGTGTAAGCCACCTTTAACAAAGACCCACGAGTCGCCTTATTACTGGATGGTCTTTTACAGCTCTTTTTCTAAAATGTGACCCTTAACTCTAAAAGCAAAGACAATTTGTCAGCTGAAAAAGCCAAATGAGTAATTTATATTGTTTTTACATTTATACCCTTTTTATTTGCTAGGAGAAAAAAAATCCAATAGCAAGGGAGGGAACTGCTTAGAAAATCTTTTAAAGGTCTACCTATATAATGTGCCAAGGAAGAGTAAAGACCACTGTTAATTTGGCACTTTCTGAGAGTTTTCCTGAAAATCAAGAATCCTAGCGGCTGTTGTTAAATTTATAATTTTTCTTTTGTACTGTTTAGCAGTGAGGTGAGGAACAGAAATATCATGTTTTCCATGAAGATTCTGAACACATCCTTATAGATGAGCAGCTGTAGGTGACAGAAATCCTGACACAGGTATCAGGGATCGTACTGATGAAACCGAGGGTACTGGGTGAGTGCAATATAGAAATATTTAGTAATCTAGTTATCATTAATCATACAATAAATTCTTAATTGAAAAAAACAGGTTGAATTATTATTTGTCAGAGACCTTGCCAGATTTATATACACGTGTATATACAATTTTAAATATATATATAGTGTCTCACACACATATGCACAATTTTTATTTATTTCTTTTCACTTTGCCAAGCAGTATTACCACTCTTTGACAGATGAAGAAAGTGAAATTCAAACCTCTTAAATGACTTGAATTTTTTTATAGTGCAAAACAAAGATTTGAACACAACTATTTCTGATTTCAAAGCCCATCCTGCCATGTTGAATTTGGACATTTTGATAAAAAAAATGAAGGACTTTATTTATTTGCTCTGTTTGTTGTTTGTGCTAACCAAATGAAAAATATAAGTTACCATGGAAGAAAATGTATTTAACTTAATTAAAAAACAAATAATTTCTAGACCTTTGGAAGTGCTTTGTCATATAAAATTGACAACCCAAAACAAAATGATTTTATGTTATACAAAATTATGTTTTATGTTATTGAGGCAGAATTGTCAAGTAGTTATTGGAAGTATTTTATTAATCTTGTGTAGTTATTGTGGGATGTAAATTTAATGAATGTCTATGAGCACCATTAAAATTTCACATTATACTGTGCAAAATTTTTTAGAATTGTCTCCTTTAATTTTGCTCCATTTTACAGACAAGGAATGTGAGGTACAAAGAATTTAAGTACCTTACGCAAGTCAGAGAGCTGGGTTCTCATGGCTTCTAAGTGCAAACCTACCATATTACTGTCACCTCCAGTACCTTTGCAGTTGGAAAGTATTAATGTTTCTTTATAAATAAACAGAATAATTATGATCTTTCTCTCTTTTATGTGGGACTTCTTTTTACCTGGTTCTAAGTAGTGAGGTCTATTCTGGAAATAATGTCTAGATTCTTCTTTTATGTATGTAAACTTTGGTAAATCTTTTTTAAAGTATATTTTATTGATTATGCCATTACAGTTGTCCCATTTTTTCCTCCCCTTTATACTCCTAAATCCTATATTCACTCCTCCTCCAGCATTCCCCGCCTTAGTTCACATCCGTGGGTTGTACATATAAATTCTTTGGCTTCTCCATTTTCTACACTATTCTTAACCTCCCCCTGTCTATTTTATACCTACTAATTATGCATCTTATTCCCTATATCTTTTCCCCCAGTCTCCCCTCACCCTCTCCCCACTTACAACCTTCTATGTGGTCTCCATTTCTGTGATTCTTCTCCTGTTCCAGTAGTTTTTTCTTAGTTTGTTTTTCTTTTTGTCATTTAGGTTCAGTTGTTGATAGTTGTGAGTTTGTTGTCATTTTACTGTTCATAGTTTTGATCTTTTTTTTAGATAAGTCCCGTTTAGCATTTCACATAATAAGGCCTTAATGATAGTGAACTCCTTTAAATGATAGTGAACTCCTTTAACTTGACCTTTTCTGGGAAGCACCTTATCTGCCCTCTCATTCTAAATGATAGATTTGCAGTATAGAATAATCTTGGTTATAGATCCTTATCTTTCATGACTTCAAATACTTCTTTATAGCCCTTTCTTGCCTGCAAGGTTTCTTTTGAGAAATCAGCTGATAGTTTTATGGGCACTCCTTTGTAGGTAACTCTCCTTTTGCTCCTTTAAGATTCTCTCCTTATCTTTAATCTTGGGTAATTTAAATGTGATGTGTCTTGTCATGTTCCTCCTTAGATCTACCTTCTTCGAGACTTTCTGAGCTTCCTCGACTTGCATGTCTATTTCCTTGCCAGATTGGGGAAGATTTTCTTCATGATTTTTTCAAATAAATTTTCAATTTTTTGCTCTTCTTTTCTCCTTCTGGCATCCCTATGACTCGGATGTTGGAACATTTAAAGTTGTCCTGGAGGTTCCTCAGCCTCTTCTCATTTTTTTGAATTCTTGTTTCTTCATTCTGTTTCAGAGTGAAGAAACTAGCACTCAAATCATTGATTTAAATCCCAGTTTCCTTCCTTTCACTGTTGGTTCCCCTGACTATTATTCTTTATTTCACTTTGGAAGTGGAGCCTTCACTTCTTCCTTTATTTTGTGGCCATACTCAATCATTTCTGTGAGCATCTGGATTACCAGTGTTTTGAACTCCGCATCTGATAGGCTGGCTATCTTCTTGTCACTTAGTTCTTTTTTCTGGTGTTTCACTCTGTTCTTTCCTTTGGGCCATATTTATTTGTCTTGGCACACCTATTACAAGGGGCAGAGCCTTAGGTATTTGCTAAAGCAGGGCAACCCACTTGGCTGCATTGTGGAGCTATGTGGTGGGGGAGTGGTCAGAGAGAGAACAATGCTGCTTGCTTGGCTCTCGCCCACTCTCTACCACTTTCCCCACTACCCACAAGTGAATTGGGCCCTTCTGGTGCTGACTCCTAGGTGGGTGGGTTTGTGTACATTCTAGGTCCCTCTGGTCCCCTCCAATAGACTCTTCTGTGAGGCTGGGAGTTTCTTTCACCACTACAATCCCCACAGGTTTTTGTAGCCAGAGGTTTTGAGGCTTTAGTTTACCTGTGCTGGGACCCTGGGTTGCACAGTCTGTCTTGCTCCTCAGTTGTTCCTCCCAATTTATTTGCACACGAATGTGGGACTGCTTGGTCTGCCAGCTGCTACCTTGCCTTGCATCCTCTCCACCACAGTTATCCATCTCTACAGCACCTATCAGTCTGGATGAATGTTTCTTCTTTAACTCCTTGGTTGTAGGACTTCCATACAGTTCAATTTTCTAGCAGTTCTGGTTGTTTTTTGTTTTTAAATTGGTTGTCATCCTTCTTTTGGTTGTGTGAGGAAGCCAGAGCATATCTACTTATGCCTCCATTATGGCTGGAAGTCTGGTAAATCTTATATATTCCTTTTTACCCCTTCCCCAGGAAGTTGTGGAAGATTTCATGCCATTAGCATCACTGATACTTAATTAAAGCTTATTATGTGGAGGCCTTAAAGATTAAATGCCTTTCTTACTATTTATCATCCAACTTACTATTGTACTGGAGCAAGGTATTAGCATTTGGGGAGAATAGAACCACTGGTTGTTTGACAAAGACAAATTCCTATACAAGGACTTGCAGTTCAGAATTAACTTCATCCCTGATTCTGCTTCTGATTGATTTATAAGTGGGATGGGCTTCCCCTTCACAATGCAGCAAAATAACTCATCTGGAGGGAATGGTGGTAACTCAACTTTTAAACTTTGTGACATAAGTTATCACTCTGATTTAAACCTTTGAAAATTATTCATTTCTGTTTCTACTACTGGAATGCTTTACTTTAATTAAAAACTTTCAACCCCTAGCAGACCTTGTAAGTGTAGATTTGCTAATTCATATATTCAGTTCATGGCCCTAAATTGTGTCCATTATTGCAATTTGTATTCTTAGTAAATAGACCACTGATCACCAAAAAAGCTAGCCAACTTGCTTAGTAAAACTCAAATGGTATGTAACATATTACTAGCATATCACTTTTAGATATAGGTAGCACATTAAAAATAGATTTACCCATCAAGTCCTATGAGCCAAAAACAAACAATGTTTGTTTGTTTGTTTTTGATGAGGAAATATTTGAAAAAGAAACACAGTCACAGAGACCAGCCCTGGTTTTAAGTAAAATGAATGCCCAGTTATATAGAAGGAATACTTTCAATCTTGTTGAAGAGGTAAACGAGAAATGGTGTTTCACTGTCAAGATGTGGCTTGCACATTTGATGAGAAATTACTGAAGAGAAGCAGTCATATTTCAGAGTCTCAAACCTGTTAGAAAGTGAGAGCAGTTTCTCTCCATGGAATTGTTACTGTGAAAAAACAGGCTAGCTGGTAATACCGGGGTGCTTGATTTCAAATCCAAGTTTGTATTGGGCCCTCAACAAGGTGTGGAAGTGTAATAGGATGTGGTGATTTGATATAAGGTAGTTTATAAGTTTGATCCTTGTAAGTCCAAAGCATTTTACTGAGACTTCTCTGCTCTGATTTTTCTCATGTAAGAAGTGTGTGGAGTCATTGTTATACACTCCAAGTTGTTAGAGAAAACAAATATAATCACTACTGTACGGGGATATTTCCTGAGTGTCTCTGCTGTGGTATATATATATATTTTTGGCATATTTACATTGTTGGCAAAAAGAAAAAAGAAAAAAACTATCAGGTATATTGATACACATGAAAACTGAGACAGCATAAATGATATTTAATTACCTTAGAGTATAGCTGGTCTACTCATATTGTTTTCAGAAATGAGATAAGAATAAGGCCAATTATAATAAGACTCAAGTTTCCTGGGATTTTCTTTTCACAGGTTAAGATTTCAGGAAAATCCCAATTTATCTGATTTAATCTCTGTGAGAAAGTAATTTCCAACCTACCACTAGTTCTGATACAGACTTTTTGTTGCTTTACAAAATTCTCAGTGTTTTACAGTCTCTAATGACCACCTTTCTGACATGTAAATGAAGATCAATAGAGATCATAGCATATGTCCTGGACATGCTCACTTAGGTAGACTCCATTCTTTATTATATCAAATTCTGATTCTTTTTTTATTAAATACTTTTGGATTTCAAATTTTGATTCTAATGCACCTACTTGAATGCATCACATTAAATTAATTTTTTGAGGTAAAATTTTATTTTAAAACAATAAGTTATTTGTTTTGCCCTTGAGATCTGTACTTTTTTTTTATTTGTATATGAGTTGAAGAGCAGTTGGCATACATTTTTGTGGACATTATTTGAATATTTTTCTATCTTTTTGGAATCAATGATACATAATTTTTTCAGGCCCTTCAAAAGCTCATAGATCCTTGGTTTTGTATTTGTAATACCTAATGTAAAAAATGACCCTGACTGTACAAAGCTGGTCTAAACTATTACAATTCTCTACAGAGGTCTAAGACAGCCATTGCAAAGCTAGTTTCATGGTTCTTATGGCAAAGGTGATAAGTGTTCGCCTCCACTTTTGTGAGAAATAATGTTGAAATGCTTGGGCTTCTTGAGACAAAATACTGTCACTTTGAGGACAGTGTAACTGACAGAACTAGTGTTACAAATCCCAGGTGAATTTGCTACTTTAATATAGAATGACTATTACTCAGACACCAGTTTTTTAATCTAACAAATAAAGTGACCATTGGTTAATCACACATGCGTATGTATGTATGAGCTTTCCCCCCCCAGTAAAGCTATATTACAACAAGCTATAAACATTATCATGTTTATTCACCTCTAAGTTTTTAAGATGACCATATTATATAACTTTATTAAAAGGAGATGGAAGCCCTCCCTGCCCCCAACTACACTGTAGACACTGAAGATTAAAAAAAAAAAAATGTTCAGCCTTGTGGATTAAAGATAGGGCAGGAGATATAAAACAGATTAAAGTTAAAATAAAGGTAAATTCCTGAAAGCAAACAAAGGCATGAGAAAAATGCAAAAAAGCTTTCAAGGTTAAATAGAATGATAATCTCAGAAGCCAAATGAATTTAAAGTTCTGTTCAGTTCTTCCACAATCTTTCACAGGTAAGACCTTGAAGGTGTGCCCGGTGGACATGGCGAGCTGCTGCAGTTGTTCGCCACGGGAGCGTCACGCTGATCATCTAATTGTCTCTTACAGTTCTTCCCTATGTAAAAACCTCGCAGGTCGAGACCGTTTTGATGAATTATTGATATGTAGGACATCTCCCTGCAATGTATATTTTATTTTCAATCCAAATCTTTGGCTCTGTCAACTGTAGGCATCATTTTTAAATTAGAGTAAGCATATTTAAGTTGCCCGAAAGTGGTTTACACCCCAGTATAGAGTTCTGTGCCAATGCGGCAGAGCCTGGTTTTTAATATCTCTACAGAAATGCTAGTTTTACTATGGAATTAGCTGAAGTTTTTTTTTTCTCTTCCCATTAATCTTTTCCTTTATTCTTACTGAGGGCTTTTTGGTCACTCATGACCTGGTCATTCCGGGGCTTGCCCGCTAGCAAATGACCAGTAAGTGTCCTTTGTTTTGTATTCTGGATGATCCAGTGGGTCATCGGGTCACTGACCAACTGTATTAGAAATAAAGCTGTGAGTAAAATCATGGTGAGCTTTTCAAAGCCCATCACATGGGCGAAAAGTCATTTGATCACATACAACATTTACTCTGGCAGAAGTGCGGTTGTACAAACAATGACAAGTGCATGTAGCACATCTAACCTTGGCCACTGACTCATATTTTACATTGATGTTGAGTATTTCTAGATTTCAGCAATGTTAAATTTGATTTTTTTAAAAGCTAGGATAATTGGGAAAGTGATAACAATAAAGATAATACAGAACATCTTAATTTGACTGCTAACGTTTCTTTATAAGGTCACACAGCTCTTTCTGTAGCTTCCAAAAGAACGTATGTATTGTGCTGGCATTGTTTGACTATTTTCTGGCAGAAAATATACCATGTGGTAAATTTATAGCTTAAGATATTGTGGGTAAGAAAAATATTGTCTTTGAAGTTAGTGTTTATAGAAATTAGAATGAATAATTTAGTTATTCCAGAGCTAAGAACATGAAGCTTGTTTCCAAGTGGAATTGTAGAGTTATTAACATGGAGAATGAAAAAAAATAATTTATTTAAAAATGATAGTTGAAGTTCAGGAGAGCAGAAATTCAAGGAAGACAGGCTTTTTAATCATCTCATGATTTGTGAGAAATGACTGAACTTTTGAAAGCAGAACACTGAAGTAAAAAAAGTAAATCTAGGGGAGTTGTGAATAGATATGAGGCGTATCATTATTAGTAGTACTTTTTTTGATATGGGAATTGAGCCAGAAGATTGCTAGCTAATTGGTGTCACTGCGAGGCTATGGTGACTCAGGTGGGAACAGAGTTTGCAGACGGCAGGACTGGTCCTACTCTGAGAAAAACTCAGTAGCGACTTCGTGTGCTGGAGAGAAGGTAGAGAGAGCTCAGGTAAGACTGTAGGTGACAACAGTTAGATTCTGGAACAATCAGAAGTGACAGTGCTTGGCTTTATGAACTTCTGGATAATTTACAACAGTTTCTCAGAGTGCTACTTGACAGCGTGCAGGTACTTAAGATGATTTTAGAAGGTACATGGGCACAACATTAAAAACCACTGAGTCACAGAGAAAGAGAGGCACTGTCTTTGCAATTATTTTTTTATAATTTGAATAAGGAGAAAATACCCCTCAATGTGGTTCTAAAGTATCCTTAATAGCTCACCAACATGTGCCAACCTCCCTATTTGATCATTGGAAACAGGTAAAGTGGGTGCTGGATAGACCACTGCTGAAATAAAAGGGAAACAATAGTATTTCCACCTCCAGACACTCATAGTTCATGTCTGTACAAATTAGCCTGTGATAGTAATGTTTATAATAAGAAAATGGAGAAAATAATGGTTTTTATTTTGACTTTTTAAAACATATACAGTTTATTATACAGGTTGGGTATTTAAAAATAAAACATTTGGCAACAGTTAGTTGGAGAAAAATACAACTAAAATATGCAGTCTGAAACAAAAATCAAAGATATATTCCCTAATCTTTAATAAATCATAACATGATCATTTGTCAAAAAAAAAAAAAATCCCCTTGTGGGGCAAGTGATTCTTGAGTGGTCTGGGTTGGTTTTTTAAGAATCTAGAAATGAGGTATATTTGGCAGGAGTTAGTTCCTTCGTCTGACTCTTGTTTGCACTTTTCTTACCAGATCAGGGTCATCTAAGAAATTAACACTCAGCAAGTTATATGTCTTTTCAGCAAGTAGCCAAGTCATAAATTTAGAGGTTGCCACTTAAGTGGACAGTGAATGTAAATGGATTATTTTATGGAGACTGAGGCCTCTAATAACTTTCAGTGAAGATTCTTTGATATATTAAGAGAGTTTTGCACAGCTGATTTATTTTCTGCATGCTTTTAACCCTCTGCACCATGGACATTAAAAAAATGCCTTATTGAGCAAAAAGGCAAAAGGACTCATAGACATGGACGCCAATGTGTTGATTGCTGGGGGGAGAGGGATATAGGGACACTAAATAGTAATGGAAAAATATAATAAAGATTAAATTTAAAAAAATTAAAAAATGACTTGAGTGCTAACCACAGCCAGAAGTGGCTGTATTGAGTATAGCACGGAAAAAAAGCTGAGATCGATGACAAGCATATAAGAATACTAAAAGGAAATATTTCTATATCCTTTGGGGCTCTTCAGGTAATAGATTGGTTCAAAGCATATCTCAACAGGTTATAAGGTAGTATTGGCCATTTTCATGTCCACTCTCAGACCTGAAATTGCTTTTTCTGCTCTGCACTTGTCTCCACCCCCCAGTATTTACCTGTTTTGTGCTGCATTACAATTAGTGTTGTACTCATCCTCTTTTTCAATAAGTTTTTAAGTTCAGTATCTTATACAGTATGCCTTATTCAATTCCTAAGACAGTCTTACTGATAGTAACATTTCAATCAATGCTTTCTGAATTAAATCTTGAGAACGGTTTAGCCTGCTTCAGGAAATACGCAGACTGACTAGCCCCTGGCATGCTGTTCCAGTTTTGCCACTTGCTACCTGACCGGCCTTGGAAAAGTTACATAGTCTGTTTAAGGCTTAGCTTCCCCACCTGTAAAATGAGGCAGTGATAGTACCTGTCTCTTAGAGTTGCTGTAAAGATTGAATGAAATAATTTATGTCAAGACTTAGAACACTGACTAGAGCCATATGTAGGAAGGGTGTCAGTACAGTTTAGATATTTAATCGTGGTGACGATGTCTCAGTACTTTTTCCAAGGCAACTGAAAACTGTACTGAACTATAGAAATCCAGATTTTCATCTTGTTTCTATTGGTATTTATGTAATAACTTTAGCCTGACCAAGAAGATTTTCTGTACTTGTTTTCTCATTTATAAATGAAGGTGTTTGAACTAGGTGTCTCAAAAACTCCTCTCAGTTTCAAAGTTTCATGACTATTATTCTGTTTGTTCTTAATGTAAGGGCATTTTTTTAATGGCAGTTATGGAACTTTAGGGGGATATTGCATAATCTGTATATGATAGATTATACTTGATTAAAAGTTAAAAATATTGAATATTAAGGTCTTATTGTGATTACTACAATTAAATATTTTAATCTGTAAATTTTATTTAAATGAATGAAAATAAGATGTGTGCTTCTTTAATAGAATTTAACATTTTATCTGCTTAGCCAAAATAGAAGCTGAACAGCTGAATTTTCAGATGAAGTTTTTAAACCAGCATTAGTACAACTGATTAAAGTGCCATATAGATTTAATAAAAGTGTCATTTTCCCAGAGATAGTTTAGCTAATGCTTTGGTGACTTGTTTGGATCTATTATGCTCTGTCTGCATCATTGCTGAATCACTGAATTATTCTTCTGGAGTTCTCTGCTTGAAATGTGTTTCAAGGAAAATTGGCATTTAAATCTTGATGACTAATTAGGACGTGGAAATGACCCATTCCACTGGGTTGTCCTTGAAACCCTGGATTACAAGAGATTACCCTGGATCTTCCTGGTTCTGAATCACCTCACGTGACATTAAATCTTTTCTCTCCAGATACCCAGACATCTGTTGAGTTTTGAAATGATAACACTTAGTGCTATGTCCCTTTCTGTGGGTCCCATTCACCTTCCAACTCATTGGAATCTCCCTTTCCATTTCATTGAAACTGTTTTGGCAAAGGATAACAACGTCAAAATTGTTAAGTCCAATAGGTATTTTTATGCTTTTATGACTACCACTTTAGATAATATTGCTGCATTTTGACCTCTCTAAACTTTATTTATTTATTTATTTTAAAATATTTTTTATTTATTTTAAGAGAGGGAGGAAGGGAGGGAGAAAGAGAGGGAGAAGAACATCAATGTATGGTTGCTTCTCATGCACCCACTACTGGGGACCTGGTCCACAACCCAGGTATGTGTCCTGACTGGGAATCAAACCAGTGACCCTTTGGTTCCCAGAATGGCACTCAATTCCTGAGCCACACCAGCCAAGTCCTCTAAACTTTCTTTAAACAAGTATACTTTCTTTGCTCTGTATTATCATTCTTACCTTGTTTTCCTTTCTCACTGCCTGATTCTTCTTATTTGAGACTTTTTTATGTTTTGAACCTTAATTTTATCCTTTGTCGTGTACTGAAACTCAGAAAATCCTGTGAACTCTTTTTTTCAAAAGGTACTCAGAATCCTACCATTTCTTATTACCCCTCTAAACTACCATTGTTCTCTCATGAATTAATGATATAGTTTCCTTAAAAAAAAAAAAAAGCAGCTCATTTTTGTTCTTGCCCCATGTAGTGGATTCCATAGACAACAGCCAGAGTAGGTTTATTAAAGCATAAATCATATTACTTTTCCAATCTAAACTTTTGACCTCTGACTTTATTCGGAGTTAAATCTATACTACAAAGTTTATGCAATAGCCACTATGGCTCTCCTTGATCTGGCCCCTTGCCATCTCTCTAACATCACTTCCTTCTCTCTCCACCTGGAATATTCTTCATTCCTACTGGTCCTTTTTTGTTCCCCAGACTATCCGAGCACATTCTTAACTTGGGGTCTTTCCATTTGCTATTTCTTCTTTCCATAAAGCTCTATCATGAGATATTCATGTGACTTATTTTCTGACTTACTTTAGGTCTCTGCTCACAAATCACGTTAGAAATGAAGAACTTCTTGGTCACGTTATATAACATAACAATACTCTCTCCTCTTTACCTTATTTGATTTTTTCCATTGTGCTTGTCTTCATCTGATTATATGATTGATTTGTGGGATGATTTCTGCTTAATCATCCCACTAGCACCTTGAATACACATGCCCAAAATTCAAGCATATTAAGGCTCTAGCAACACCCAACTGCTTGTA
Organism: Tonatia bakeri; assembly: GCA_004024845.1. Lineage (NCBI taxonomy): Eukaryota > Metazoa > Chordata > Mammalia > Chiroptera > Phyllostomidae > Tonatia > Tonatia bakeri. Next base: position 219,879 of record PVIA01001631.1, read on the forward strand.
TCCTGAATAAAATCTTTGGCATTATGCTTCTATGCAATTACTCATATTATTTTCACACCAGTAACACTCTTCTTCACCTGCTAATTCCTACTTGTGCTGGCTGATCAAATTTTGTTTTTCTTTTTTTTTTTAATGAATAGTTTTGTTTTTTTTTAGATTTTATTTATTTATTTATAGAGAGGGAAGGGAGAGGGGGAGAGAGAGAGAGAAACATCAATGTGAGTTTGCTGGGGGACATGGCCTGCAACCTAGGCATGTGCCCTGACTGGGAATCGAACCTGCGATGCCTGGTTCGCAGCCCGAGCTCAATCCACTGAACTACACCAGCCAGGGCAAATTTTGTTTTTCTTTTTGCTTTTTATTAACATTGTTTCCATTCTTAGAGTGGTTAATTGTTCCTCCTCTCCATTTCTATGAAACCTCGAACTTTTCTTTAACTTCTGTACATAACAAATTACAGCAGTTTGATTCTTTTAATTATCTCTCTCCCCTAATAAACTATAATTTCCTTAAGGATAGAGATTATGCTCTCCATATTTTTCTTTTCTTAGCACCTCAGTATTACCAGTGTTGAAGGCACTCAAGTAATGTTTGTTAAACTGATCAGAGCCAATGTTCTTTAGAGAATAACAGGTTGAGAAAACTAGCCAAAGGAGACAGAAGAGGGAAGATATAGGAAGAAAGAGGTTTTGTTTCCCAGACTAATTTATTATCAGGATTAATCTTTATGTAGCTCCAAAAATTGAGTGCTTAGGGACTGGATGTAGGGTGTAGCAGTAGAGGAGGAATGACATGGAAGTTTTACCATTGGCCACAGGTGCATTTGAGGAGGATAGATAGTAGAGGTAGAACAATGGAGAATAACTCTGTTAGTTTCATAGCACAGTACCAAATGGCTGTCTCAGCTTTAACAGTCCTGTTGGATGGTGGCAGAGGGATAACTTATATGACAGTGAATTCTTAGAACTAGAGGCATCTTACTAACAGAAGGAAAATTTAAGAACAGAGTCATGTTCCAGAGAAACCCCATCAATTAACAATATGAATAACATACCTTAGTATATTTACAATCTATAGATAATTAGATAATAGGTTTCCTCTGATGTATGGCCATTTCCTTATCCTTTTTTGCCTAATGGTAAATAAAAAGATGTGGGATTGAGGCTTAGAGAAGATATTTCAGTGGTTGATGTTCCCATAGTAGTAATTACAGAGTCAGCATAGAAATCTACTTCTAACTCCAAATATTTGATTTTTGATGTTGCTTTTTCACAAAAATATGAGTCCAAAGGCATGTATTCAAGTGCTGGCGTCCCTCCTTCCTATCAGTAACGTAAGTGTTCTTGGATTCAGTTTCCCGATCCTTGAAACAAGTGCGATAATTACCAGTGTGATAACCCTTTTCCTCCCAGCTCCCAGGGTTGTTGTGAGGCTCTAGTGGAAACTGAGTGCTATGTGGAGGTGCTGTTTTTAAAAATAGGAAACTAACTGACTGGTGAAACAAGTCAACTTTATTTAAAATTGTGTTATTTGATGTTTGCTATATTAAAATGACAAACAGTTTTACTTTATCCAAGTTAACATTATTTTGTTATTACTGCCAGTTCAACTAATATGCTTGATAAATTGCTTGTGACTAAAGTGGAGCCTTTCCCTAAGACAGTGTCCTCAGGGCCCACACACAAAAGCCGTTTATAGGTGAGCACATGCTCTCTTGTTTCTGCTGGTGGTTCATGCTTCCTAAATGGGTTCCAAGAAGAAATTATGCTACATTGATTTTTGCTTTGTAGCAAGTTGTTGTGTAGTCAGTCAGTTTGGCATGTATATGTGATTATAGGAATTGATTTTTGTTAAAGGAACAAGTTACCTTTATAATATGTACTTTTTCAAAATATTTTTAAGGAACATATTTGAAAATCTTAACGAAGATATTAAGTGAATATTCTATATGGTCATTCATGTATTCATTCAATAAATATGTATTGTTTGCCAATTAAATGCTAATGCTCTATGTATTAGGTAATATCAGTGAACAAAATAGATTCTGGCACCTGAGGAGGTAGTGTCACTAGGGAGAACAGATATGAAACAGTAAACATAATAAATGAGTATATTACCTAGTGTGCTAGAAGGTAAAAATTATTGTGTGGAAAAAAGTAGAGCAGAGTAACAGGGACCCAGAAGCTGAACATATTCATTCAGCTAATTAATGACTATTTACTAAGTACAACTACAAACAAGATAATATCTAATTCATACTGCTCCAGCAGTACTTAGAGAGATCCAAAATCTGCCTTGAAAATAATCATCAAAGGTGCCGATGATATGGGGAAATGAGGCTAGCTAACAGTTTGCTAGTGGGTGTGCAAATTATTTCAACTTGCAAGTAACATAATCTGACATTATCTATTACATTTAAAATGTACCAATATTTTACCCACTTACATGTCTATTCCAAAAAGGGAAGATATCAGTGTGTAAGACTGTGTAGGGATGTTTATTCAGGCATTGTTTGTTGCAGAAGAAAGAAGGAGGCGGTTATTGCGCATGAGAAGCCTTAGATCACAGCACAGCTAAAGCAGAAGATGAGAAATCAACTACATACTATCAAGCATTTGATGATAACTAATTCATGAAACTTTATGAACACCAGAGAAAATAGGACTCAAGAACAAGTAAGATATTAAGAAAATATAATTGGTAATCCTTAAAGAAATAAAAAAAAGCTACTGCAACCATGAAAAACAACAGGCTGTTAAAGAAAAAAACCAGACAACTAATTAGAGACCATCAGAATAAAAAGCTCAATAAATGGGCTGAATATTAAAATCATAGATGAAGATTTAATTAGTAATTAAGAAGACCAAGCAAAGGAGTGCACCAAGAACTCACAAAAGGTGAAAACTGTGAAGGAAATAATTCCTGTAGGTTCAAAAATTCTAAATCCATTTAAAAGATTTTCAGGAGGAGAAAACATTCTGTGAGACTACCTGTACACCTGTATAGTCTCAAACATTGGTTATTAAAAGAATTTTTAAAGTTTTTGCAAATCTGATAGTTTACAAATTATGAATGGTATTTAATTAACATTTATATGACAACTAGTGAGATTGAGCATTATTTTCAACATGGAATATACTGGTATATATATATATATATCTGTCTATTACCTGTTCATGATTTTGCCTGTTTTTTTAAATTAAATTATTGATTTTTATCTTGAAATATGTTTTCTTTGCATGTAAGAGTTAATCTTTTACCAGCCATATAAGCTCCAAATACATTATCTTAGTCTATCATTTAAAATATTAGTTATGATATATTTGTCTTTGAAGATTTTCCCTCATTTATTTAAATATGTCAATATTTTTTGTGTGTTTTTCTGGATCTTATGACTATTTTAAGAAGTATTCCCTTTTGTTTAACCCCTCCAGTCTAAGCAATATTTTATTTAACTCCTTTATATAGTTTCCTTCAGTTTTACCTTATGAATGAGGTATTAAATTTTTTATACTAATCACTCCCTTGAATTTCTCCACCAGTTCATCACCCAAGTGTGCATTCCTAACGTGTTGCTTTGCACATTGTGTACAAATGTGACCTTTATATTTCTAATATACAGTTTTTCTCCATATCTATTTTTTCTTTGGAATTTATTTGTTGAAGAACCTAGGTCATTTAACCTACAGAGTGCTATTCTATTTAACGTATTCCTCTGCCCTCTGACTTCTTACAAATTGGCAGTTGTTTCCAAAGGCATGATGGGTTTGATCCATTTGCATATTTATTGGTGGTGGCAGTTTTTCATGAGGAAACCTGTAATGTCTGGTTTTCTCTCAATTTTTTTCACTTTCTCCTGCTCTCTGTATTATTTTTTATTATCTGTATATGTTTTTTATTATAATGTTAGCAACCTTATCATGTGACTGCCTTAGTCAATGAATTCATTGGGGGTTGGTAAATGGTGCTATTCTAATTCTAATATTTTATTTTTATTTATCAGCTGGAATAATTTTATAAAGAAATGCTTCCCCTTACTCATTATGTGATTACCCAGAGGTACAATTCATATAAGGAAAGCAGAATGGATGCTTAATTTTTTCCCTTAATTTACCAATTTCCAAGAAATTGAATTGATTGACTTTTTTCTCTATCATTATGAAGTCATAGACTTAAATGTTTTGATGTGTTTCAATTCATTGACATTATTAACTTATTAAAGGTCAAATCATCTCATTCTTGGCCTGTGGCAGCCTCTTCAATTCAGCTCATGAGCATTTTGACAAGACTCGCATTTTTTGATTCCTTACTTTCTTTCTGGTTTGATAACGTTTTCTAGGCTTGTCTTGTGTATGTCCTGTCTTAGTCCTGGAACCAGCCTTTTCCTAAGAAATCAAACTCTGGATTGTTTAATGGAAAGCTGGATTTAGAGATTAAAATCTAGATGTTAGTGATGTTTATTCATTTTGGGCTGGTTATTGTTTCTAGGCATTTTAATAAAATTAAATATATAGACAGAGGTGTGAAACACAGAAATATATTTCATTAAATATATACATATCCAAAGATACTATACTTTATGAATTTATATTAATATTTTCAAAGCAATGTAAGTACTACAAGGTTTTTACTTAACCTCTTCTCAAGGACATATAAGGTGGTAGAATTATGCCGTAATTCCTGATTTCCTTCATCCTGAATTACTGTACACACAGCAGTCTCAGAATAGTAATACTAATATGACCACCATCAGTATGATTATGAAACATAGTTATAAGTGATTTTTGCATATGCTATTCTCATTTTTCATATGTTATTGGTCATTTTTTAGTGGATGAACTATAATTTGTAAGGTCTGAGGGTAAAACAATACATACTATATCTTTTCCTTTTAACTGAATTCATTTTGTTTTAATTCTAAGTGTATGTAATTATAAACATCATGCTCACTGTCAGTGTTTATGTTGATATTTCTCTAGTTATTTTGATTGCCAGAATTCTTTCCCTAGTAGATTCCTCAGGAAGTGTTCATGAGAGCATTCCTGGATGCTTAAACGTTGATAATAATTTGTGTTGGGCCCTTTATATTTTAAGGTCAGTTTTGCTGGATATGAAACCCTTGACTCATATATTCTGTCATTGAGATTCTCAAATATTTTATTAGATTTTCTTCTGTCATAAAGCATAGCTGTCCAAGTCTGATGATAATCTAATTTTATTTTTTTTATAAAATAAATGTTTAAAAAAATGCTCCCAATGTTTTTTTAAAGTCTAGTAATTTTACTAGAATATACCTAGTGATAGTAGTTCTGAGCCTAAATCATCAGGTACATGTGTGTTTTTTTAATATACAGTTTGAAATCTTTAATACAAAAAGGTTTTCTTCAATATTAGATTTTAGTATTTGCTCTGTCCCTTTGCTTTTTTATTTCATAGACCACCTGTGATGTATGTCTTAGATTTTTTCTAAAACAATATCTTCAGTATTTTATCTGTTTAATATCTGTCATTTTCTTCCTTCTAAGCCATTTTGTCATCTCTTTTTCAAAAATTTCTAAAGTATAATTTTCATACAGTAAAATTTACCCATTTTAATGTACAGTCAGTACTATCAATTTTAAGAAATGCCCGAAGTCTTATAAATGTCACCACAATCAAGATATGGAAACAGTTCCAGCGCTCCCACCACCCAAATTCCTCTATACTCCTTTATAGTTGGTATTTTCCTCCACACCAATCTCTGATAACCACCAACTGATTTTCCATTTCTATAACTTTAAATTTATAGAATGTCATGTAAGTGGAATCATGTAGTAGGTAGCCTTTTGAATCTGAGTTCTTTCATTTAGTTAAATATATTTAAAATGCATACATGATGTTGCAGTTTTTATAGTTTATTCTTATATTGTTGATTGCTGAATAATATTCTAGCACCTGTATGCACCATAGTTTGCTTCTTTATTCCTCAGTTGGAAGATATTTGGGTTTTTTTCTAGTTTTAATTATAAATAAAGCTCTTAAAATAATTTGTGTGTGAGATTTTCCTGTGAACTGAGTTTTTGTTTCACTTGAAACAAGTGAATTCCCATGTAGGCATGGGAATGCATGGTTGACATGATGAATGCATGAAAGGCTTCTGTGCCTAGAAAGAATGAGGCTGATGAGAGGTGAGAAAAAGAGCTGAGTTATCTAATGGAGTTAAGTTCTTTTTTAAAGACTTTATTTACTTATTTTTAGAGAGGAAGGAAGAGAGAAAGAGAGGGAGAGAAATACCAATGTGTAGTTGCCTCTCGCATGCCCTCCACCTGGGGACCTGGCCCACAACCCAGGCACGTGCCCTGACTGTGAATCAGCCGGCCATCCCTTGTTTCTCAGGCTGGTGCTCAATCCACTGAGCCACACCAGCCAGTACTGGTATTAAGTTCTTGCTCTTGTTTTCCTGTCAGATTCAGATCCTTCTTTATTATTTCCATAACTTGGTTGTCTAATTATTCATTGGTTTTCATAAGATAATATCCTTTAAACAATTAATTTTTCTCCTGTTAGGCAGTTTTGTTTTAAATAGATCTCTGATATTTGCAACCTAAGTAAGACTTCTATTATAGCAACCTTTTACTGAGCCCTTAGAGGGAGCTAGGCACTGTGCTAAACCCTTAACATGCGTTTTATGATTTATGCACTGGGATTATCCAGCCTTGTACATTGGTTGCAATGAAAACTTAACTCATTGTTATGGAAAAGAGAGAGGAGGAAAAATGAAAATGAATAACCTTATGTGGAACTGATGTGTTTACTAAAGGGTTATGAAAATGCTGTCAAGCATTGCCAATGCATTTCTTGTTTTGGAGAAATACACTTTTCATTACAAATGACTTTATTATTTAGTACAGGCATTTTAATGTTGACAAGTAAAGTACAAGTCTACTTTGCACGAAAGAACAAGCCACATTGCTATGAATTCACACATGCATATGTAGATTACTTCTTTGGTGTATACATTAATAAATAAAATATTCATGAACTACAAGCCTTAAAATGAAAGATTTAACACATGATGGCTAAAGCACTTTGTTATTTCCATTAATTCTAACAATATTCAGTTTTCTGCTTCCCTTTGGAACAGATTTTAAAAATATAAATGGTAAAAAGGGCCTGCAAATATGGCTATGACCTTTGTTAAATAATTTAAGATATTTTGATATCCCTTCCATGTGGGGATGAATGCTCTCTTTCCTTGCATCATTTTATAAGGACACATATCATAGGTGCTATGTGAGTGGTCCGAATGCCATGTGCTGCTGGAATCGAGAAGGAGAGGTCACTCTCTGCATTGGAGGCTCAGGGATGGCTTTGTGGAGAAGATGGTACTGGAATGAAGCCTTGTAGGTTACATGTGTCCAGTGAAAGAGTCACCTTTGAAAAAAGGAACTAATTTTTTTCATACTATTTTGAACATACAGTTGAAATCAGTAAATTCATATGGCTGGATTCTTCATTAATAATGGAAAGAAAATCATGCCCTCTTTGATTCTGTCTCCTGCCATTGCAATTGAAAAAGGCAACTTCTAGAATAAAATTATTCTATTATCTAATTCATGATAGCATTTTTTGTTATGTGTAGGTAAAATTCTATATTGGATTTTTATTTGTAGTTGATTGACATGAATTCCAGCAAGAGAGTTATTTAAAAATTGTCATGATCTCCTTGGAAAAATAATGTCATTAAAAACAGACATCATTTACTCACTAGAGATCAAGAGAATCAATGTGGTCACTCAGTAAAATATATTTTTAGACTTAAGATGACGTAGGTGGCTTTTCAGAGTAATAAAACAATCTTGAGTGCAATGAAAGCAAACTTCAAAACAGGAAGAATCATCATAGCATTTAGAAGCAATAGAAAAATAATATATAACCCATGTGCAATTGTTCATGGAGCTATTGACAAGAAGGGAAGTATTGCTGATTATTTATGAAACATTTAAGAAACAATGGTTCATATTTCGCCATAATTCTGAGTTAATCTCTTGAGCACTTGTATGCTAATAGCATTATGGGCCTGGTGTGCCGATACACAGAGATTGCTGTAGAAACTTGTGGACAGGAGTTTTCTAAATGTTTAGAAGACATTGAAAGATTTGATTACTTTAATCAAGAATAAACCACAGATACTTGCTAACCATGTTTGTGTGTTTTTTGGTAAATGTGGTATTATATTGTGGTATCATGGTAAGCATCACATGAATGAGTTTAATCCACTGTGCAAAATGTATTTAATAATGCGATAGATCACTTTGAAATGATTGTGCAATTACTGATTGATTCCCTTCGTCTTCAGATACCTCAGTGGGACATGTGCTGGCCCAGACTCTGAGCAGGTCTCCCTCTTCCACTTTCCTCAACACACATTAATTCCAGTTTTTATGTACACCATACCAATAAAAGGGTAGGGAAACCCTGAAAGCAGCATTTATTGAGCAACAATTGTGGGAAAGCTAGTGGCCTAAGAATTAGAAGTGATTTAAAAACAAACAACACGATAGTTTATGATTTTTAAAAGTATTTAAAATCTAATGTAACAGGGATATATAATGAATAAAAAGTTACAAACAACTTTTTTATTTTGTTTGAATGAACTTTATGTGTATTCCAAGCCCCTGTTCCCACTATGATGGAAGGCAATCTTGCTAAAGAAAGGCCACTAACAGTTTAAAGTTGTTTCTTCTGGATAAACTCAGGAAACTTTAAAGCTCCTCTCTCTGCTGCTTCTCTTTTCCAGTTGACCTAGGTTCCTAGGTGCTCCCATATCTTCCTGCCATTGGAGGGAGAGAACATGGTCTGAATTCCTATCTGCTGTGCTCATTGCTGGAATACCTTGCCATCTGTTTTCTCACTGTTGGCAAAGTGCAGTGATTATCAGGGAAGCTCCTTCTGAGCGGCAAATACCCCCAGTCCTCACCCCTTTGACCTTCAGGGATCCCATATTTTGATTTTCACCTTATCTCTTTGTGCCTCAGTTGGCCAGGAGAATATTTTTGGATTTTCTTCTTACGACACAGGATTCAAACAGGGGTGATGAAGTGGGCATGGATATCAAGATATTCCTCTCTCCAGACCTGCCTTGTTGTAAACTATACTCAAAAGTGTTGCCTCCATGTTGGCAAGCATTACATTGCCAGGCTGCCTCTGACTGAAATCCAGACAAGAAATGGAAATATTTCCACCTTCATTTTCTTGGAAGTTTGATATTTTCTATAGACTCTGCTTCTCTGGGTTTTAAGCTTTCTGTGGGAAAAGGAAGGACCAGGTGCCACAGTTACACGTAGTTCCCTCCTCAGTCCTCCCCAAGTTCTCTCTCCCATCCCACACACACACATAGCAATGTTTTGATAAACTGGATTTACATTAGGACATTCCTCTGCCAACCCCAAGGTGGTTTATAATCCAAACTTCCATTTTCCATTTTTTTTGACACAAACGCTTTGTGATAAACCCATTTCCATATCAACCCCCAAGTCACATACTTACCTTACTCTGATTGCAAGGCACTCTATTCTATTCTACTTACTCAAGGGGGAAAAAGCGATGCTAGTCTAGACCCAGGAAACCAACCTACTTGTGGGCCCTCACCAGCGTTCTGAAAAGCAATGCTGTAAACCTTTGCTGTGAGTCCCTTTTTGTTCCTGATAAGCAAAGCCCGAGTTTTAGAATTCTAGTAAGTACCTTCCCTTTTTGAGTGGCTGGGTCTTGCAAGTGGAAAAAAACTTTGAATTTCAGACCAATATCTATGCTATGGGTATAAACATCCATTTGAATTATTTGTTTTGGTGTATATTCTACTGTCCACTATTGACAATGAATCTCTTGGATATATGGGTAGAGAACTGTAAGAAAAATGAGGGAAAGAACTTAGAGATTTTATCCTGCTACATATAAATCAGGACAGGGAATGACAGAATTTTTAAATGCCATGGATAGTTAGATTAATTTTCCCAAGCCAGGAGTTCACAGAAGATGCTGCTATTCAAGGGAATAATATGACTTGTCTAATTTGAGCCAAAATTCAAATCCTGGCTCTTGGCTGTCATGTCACCTTCAACACTTAACACTATTCAGCCTCTTCTTAAAATTGGAAATTTGGTCAAATGAAAGTACATATAAAGTACTAACATGGTTTGGGGGCTGACATGCACCATGAACTTAATATCCTTGGTGTTAGGGAGCCTGACAATTTATGTACCATAAGACAAACTTGGGGAATTGAACTGTTGGTCACTTTGTTTTTTGGTTGATTTACTCAGTAATATAGAACCATCTTCCATTTCAACTGTTCTTAGAGAAGACATATTTTATATATGGACATAAAGATATCTGGACAGTTCTGATGATCTACATCAGGGATCAGCAAAAAAGGTTTATTTAAAAACGTGTATCTAAAAAGGCACATTAGCAACTCTTCTAGAAAGTGATTTATCAACAGGTCAAAGATCTTGGAAGTACATTCTAGTGTTTATCTGAGTTATGTCTAATAACAAAATACCATAGCGGATACAGCTTAAACACCAGTACTAGTAAGATGATTTAAGTAGATTGTGGTAGTTGTACAAAACAAGTTGTTATACAACCCTGAAATATGATACTGATGATCAGTGTTCCTGAAAAAGGGAGACGATTGTGTTTTCAAAGAAATATTTTACAAATCAGTTTAAAATATTGGAAGCAGGGACAAAAACTCAAATTTTAAGCTTTTAAGGTTTTTAGGTTGTGTTTTATTGCAGTGTTCAAAGAAGCTTGGTGAGTTGGGGCATCTGCACACTTTTTTTTTTTAAGGGAATATTCTGAGATGTAACATCAGCAAATCACACCCACTGTTAGTAATGTGAAATATAAAAAAAGATGTTGAATAGGAATAACATCAATCTTTAAATGAGTGGAGTTATTATTTTGAGTGGGCCAGGGTGTTTGTTTATTTCCTGCTGCTATGTATAATTTAGGACTGTTATTTGATCCAGAAGAGAGGAGTCAGTTGAAGAGAGAAGAAATGAATAGCTCCTCTATCTCCTCTCTGAGGAAGTTACCTGCAATCAATTCTGCTAGAATGAGCAGCAGCTACAAATGGGTCTGCTTTCTTGAATTCACTGGCTATACCCACAGTCCACGCTGCTGTAGTTGAAGCAATCTTCCTTTCAAGATATTGATTTCCTATGGGATTGTCATTTGAAATGATGGATCTACAGTTGGGTTGGGACCTGGAGGAAGGATGGTTGTGTTTGTGTTCCAGACTTGAATTTTGACAGGCTTTGTCCTCCACACAAAGGACAAGAGAAAAGGAAAAAAAATATTAGAGTGGGGAGAAAAATTAAGGAAAATGATTTAGTCATCTTTCCGTGTTACAGACCAATTTCTAATACCTAGGACAAGGTTATTTATGAGTCTATCATTTTACAGTAGTTGATTTTGTTTGGTGGTTCCTTAAACCAAAGTAGTGAGACTTAGGGTTATGTACTTTCAACAGAAAAACAGAGTATTTTACTCTTTGACTAGAGTATTCATTGGTGGTAATTTTCTAATTCTCAGATGAGGTCTGAAGGCTGATCTTTAGGTCACAGTGATAACAGTCCTTTCTTCATAGTTCAGATTTCCTGGAGCCCCGCAGCCTTCCATTTAAGAAGGGCCTGATTTCTGACTGTCTCCTGCCATCCTAAGGTATTGGAATATTACTCCCTTTTCCCACCCTACCTTCCATTATCTTCTTTTACGTAATACGGATTTCATGTAATATAGATCTTCTTTTTCTGTAATATGTCATTGTATTTTTTTTTTGCCACAGTTTGATGCAAGTTATTTCATCCTTTCTTTTCTTCTCTTGTACTTTGTTTTGCCTTACACTCTATTTTTTACTTCAGAAACAACCCAACCTCATTGGTTTGGGGTTCACCAATCAGGCTGATTATTTGCTTGACATAGATCTCTTTCCTATTTATATAGGCCCAAAGATATTAATATATCCTTTCATTCTCTTAGTTTTTAGAGAGTAGTCCATGATGCAAAGTGTGTATGTGAGATATATGTATTTGTGTGTGATAAACAAAATTATCAAGTCCATATAGCAATTAATGAATACTTATCATCAGTGAATGTAGTATTCTTCAAAAATGAATTTTATAACAAAAATTAGACTTTATTTTCAAATTATATTTTTAAATCACTTTACACAGACAAATTTCTCCAAAAATCACTCATTTCTATACCTATATCAGGTATAATAAGTCAAATAAGTCACTTGTAGGTGATGGAACATTAGTGTACACTGTATAATAGGTATTTGTAGAAGTTTTGGAGTCACATCGTTAGGTTAAACCACCACTGTAATCTCTGTTATTGAATTCAGTACATATAATGATTTTTAATAGTGCATTGTATATGTATATATGTGTGTGTATATATTTAATCAGCTGACTTTTATGACTGTCTTAAACATGTTCTTTTCCTTTTGTCTAATTTTGTGCTTTTAATCTTCTATAGAATAGAAAAATTATATCTGTATTTAGCAGAATTCTATCTGAAGTAGTAATAAATAGTCACTGGGTGACATTTAAAAACACACATTTTGAAATTTAAGAGTATGATCTTTTAGTACACAGGTTTTGACCTCTATTTTTTGCTGCCTTGAGCTCTTTAGCAAAACACTCTATTTTCTGGTTCTTATTAGGACTTCAGAGATCTAAAGTTGTTGGGCAAGTGTGTTGTTGAAATGTTTGACTGTTTTTAAGCAAGGTCCATAGGTCCATATTAATAAGTAGGTTAAATATCAAAATGTAAACATTAAGTATGCCCTAAATACAAGTATTTTATTTATGATAGTCACATAGTGTGTGTGTGTGTGTGTGTGAGAGAGAGAGAGAGAGAGGGAGAGAGAGAGGGAGGGAGAGAGGGAGAGAGGGAGAGAGGCAGATAGATAGATGCCGTGCTCCCAGCGAGGAACTAACCAAAAAGGGGTAGCTTAAAACTTGTTTGGCGCTCACCTCTAGCATATTTCACAGTCTGAGTCACAGTTTCAGCATTATTGTCAAGCAGACAGCAATCTCACCATCTTTGTGGTGTTTAGGACACATTCCTTACATATCTTTTATTTAGAGAATACATTTAGTTGGGAGGATGGATTGGAGTATTTATGTGGGTGAACATAGGTGAAATAGAGCATGAACACATCCAACTGGAACTGTGATTTTTCTGATTCTAATGTTCAAATGAATTTCTAGAACACTAAAAAAAAGAATTCATTCTGCAGATGCTTGCTGATGATAATCTGTCATGATAGCTATATCTTATTATTGAATAATTAAAACTATACTTACAAACCAGAGTAAGCTTTGCAATATGGGCATAAGAAGAACCAGGATTCAAGTGCCCATCTACACTTTAGTCAGTAAAACCTCAAGTAATATATTAGGAATATAAATTGACTAGATTTCAGTAGTAATATAATTTTTACTCTAGATTAATAAAATAAAACAGCTTAATATTTTAAAAAATATTCTTCAAGAACAAGTCACATTTTTTAAGAGAAATGTTTTTTAGGAAACCCTCTGGTAATCAGGGTTCATTCTTCCATTTCTGGTATTATTAATTGATTTTTTTGTCAATAGTATTTTAAAGGGAGAAATCTTTACTCCTTCAGGACAGTAAGCCTGTATCCAGTTTTTAAATTCTTACAAATCAAATTCTGATTAGACATACTCACAAAATGTGTCTAATATTATTAATTTTCTACTTAAATAGAAAGATTCCTATATTAGTTTTTGTGGGTATATGCATTATTAGTGGGAGGTTAATGTCATTTGTAAAAGTATTTTATTTAAATCATGATATTTATTTTAACAAAGTACCATATTTTGCTATATATAACACACATATTTTTGCAGATTTTTGAGGGAAAAATAAGAATGTGCATTATACATGGGTAGTACTAATTTTGTATCTATATAAATGTTTTTAATTCTTTATGCTTATTCATTAAACATATAACTTTAGAAAATAATAACAATATCCATATGTAAAATAATAACCTGGAATGTGATAATTGATTTTGTTTCTAAATATAAATAAATAAATAATTGAATTTAAAAATTAAAATGAAAGATTTTTTTGAAAGTTTGGACCAAAAATGTGGGTGCACATTATACATGGCAAAATACAGTAAATAGATCCTATTTGGTGTTCAGTGAAACAGGCTGTTATGTAGCTGGATGTATGGTATGTGCCATTTCTCACTTACCTTTGTTTAGTAAAACATGGGTTTCTGACATTTATCTATATTATTTACTAGCCAGTGCTATTTATATTGGTAGGCAATGCTATTTCCTATTTGACTGTGGTATGATCAGTATGTGAATTTAATTTTGAGCTCAGCCACCTGCTTACACATTCTGTCATGTGGCAAACAAAACCCATTCTAGAGTAAGTATTTCAAGGGAGACAGGCCCTAGTATGAGTGAGACATACGGCAATTCCAACCCTAAAGCAGACTTAAATTAGATTAAAAAAAAACTGTTAGCCTCATAAATTCCTGAGGATGCCTCTTGGTAATACAATTGAGATGCTGGTGAGTATGAATGGAGTAGCAAGATCATTATTGATAACCCTTGGATCTAAGCCCTTAGCTTATAAATATTGAAAATGTGTTAGCATGTATTGATGTTTGGTCACGATCTCAGTGGCACTGAAACACATAAAGAAGGCACTGAGTACATAATAAATGAAGGAGCCACAGCTCTGCTGTTACATTGATGATGTACTTTCATAGATTTTTTTACAGAGAATATTATTTCTTGTCATATTTTTGGAAAGGATCTATGAAACCTCCTAGTCAAGAGGTTTGCCAACCTTCAATACTTTATAAGAAAATTTCTAACTAAGCTTCTCAGTGAGTATGATGTATTAGGGATTCTAGAGATCAGAGTTTAGTCCTATTATCTGTGTTATTTAACAGCTTAACACTAGGAATCCATTTTGGACATTGATTTCAGTGAGCTATTAGGTGAATGTCTTTTTTAGCAAGAGTGATCTAAAATTGGATAAAGCCCTCCCAGGCAAATGTTTTATCACATATATAGCAATGAAAGATGTATAAAAAGAATAATTTACTTTGAGAAGATGAAATCTTTGAAGTGGTAGGCCCTGGTATACAATAAGGAGTAATCTTTTCCCGAATTAGGAGTAATCTGAAAATATAAAGCAAGGGAACAAAAATAATTAAGAATATATATTTGCAATGAAAAACTTACATTTATTTTGATTTTTTTTTAAGTTAGGCAGAAGAAAAAGCTATTAGATCAAGCTTTTGGTGCTGAAGTGAGAGTTCTGGTCAAGGTTTTCTTTTCCTATCATTAAAAAGAGTTCTCTGAGTATGAGTTTCTAACAATATGGGCAATAAGAAATTTGGAAAAGAAAAGACTAATCTTGCAGGATGTCAAGAAAGGGCATGAGCAAGCATTAGACAAAAGGAATACATAGACATGCGAACTCTAATGAGATGAATACCCAACTTGTCACACAAAAAAATGCATAATGATGGAGTAAAGATAAATCAGTCACTCATATGTTGAATATTCATCATATAGTCTATGCAGCTGGATCTTAGAATACCATTTTCTTTTTTTCTAACATAAAGCAGATTACTAGTTTCTTCTGAGGAATTGCTGTGTACCTTACATGCTTAAGTGTATTTTGTTATCCTTGGAATTTTTTTTATTACTGTGTGATCAGATTTATGGTATGTAGGTTCACAATTTTTTTGAAATATGAAAAATATTATGTGAAATTGACATCTCCCTAGTTGGTACTCAGGTATTCTGATTGATATTTATTTAGGGTTATACAAAACTAGCACATGCTCTATTTATAATATGTATGCATATATATGTTGAGGTATGAATATTGTCCCTGATCATTTATTAGAAAGGGAAATGATATTATTTCTCTAGTAGATTTCAGAAGTTAATGCAAAGTCTAATCATACATATCCTCTTAGACTCAACAACATGTGTGATTCAAATTTTATAAAGCTGTGACTTGGAAATAATATTTAATGATCTTATTGGAGTTTGTAATCTTATACTTCAAACAAATTTAAATGATCATTTTAAACTTTTAAAGTAATTCTCTAAAATTAAAAAAAATATGTAATACCTGACTCCAGAAATGGATTTAGGATGAAACTCATGAAGCTTGAACATTAGGGTCCCCACTTTCACAGATCCTTTCTAATCTCAGCACATTGTCCTCCTGGGATACTCAGGGGAAGCACAGGTCTTGTGACTGTTTCAAAAAAAAAACACATCAATCATTTCAGTGCATCTTAGGAAATACACTGAACCAACATATATAGAAAGATTATTTTAATTTCATACAAGAAAGACATTCATACAATTATATTTCATAATGGCTCCCTATTTTTATTTTTCTGTATATTGAATTCTCATATGTCATCTTTGGAAGGCCTAGTCATTTTTCCTAAAAATTGATGAGGAAGTTGTGAATTGCATCTATTGAAAATCAAACTCATTGTTCTTTGTAAAAATAGAGATTATGTTCAATGTTATATTCTAAAAATCAGATTAGATGAAAAGAACTGCTTCCTCCATCCTGTTTTTCATTAGAGGACATTTTTTTCTAAGAGGAATTTAATGTATTTTATCAATATTGGTCCAGAGTCTATTGATAGTCTCTGTTCTTTTAGAAACACAGGTGGGAGGTAAAGGTTTCTGTTCTTTTAAATTCATTGCCCCTTCTGCCCCACCCCAATCTATCCTCTGAATCTGATTCTTTTTATAAGAATCAGATGTTGCTTCTCATTGTCCTTAAAGTAAGTGTGAGTTGTTTAGCACTCATAAACAAGCTCTTTCAGTTAAATGACTTCATCTGGTGCTGCTAAGTCAACCAGGAAGGAACCTTCCCTGTCCATCCTCTATCATTTTGTATTTCAATTATACCGAACTATTAAGCCATGCTAATTCTACATTGCATCTCTGTACATTTTTACAAGTACAGAAGGGTTCTAAGTATGATGTAAACATTATATAATTTGTCCAGAAAACAAGTGAGGTGGGCACTTTTCCTGTGCATTGAGAGAACTTTCAGAAGAATTTGTCTTGAGGAAAAAAGAAGGATAAATGTGTTATAATAAGTGAACATGAACCATCTCTTAGCCACCTAAGAGCAGTGCTAACCCTGAGGTCAACATGTTGCCCATCACTTGTTCAGCTCCTTGTTGGACACATGCCTGAATCCTATGGAGACTAGGTATGAGAGAGATATTTTGAAACACTATAAAGAACAGTTTCCCTAAAGTCTTTGTAAAACATTAGGACTCCAACATCAGTGATTTGTAAATCTTCTCCTGGCCTGAAACAAAGCAAAACTGCTACTGTGCTTTGCCATGGAACTAAAGCTTTAATTATATGAAGGTCCAGTGGCGGCCCTCAGGAAACTGTGGTTCCCTATTGTATGATACTCTCTGCATCTGTCAATGCTATTGAGATGCCACTTGAAAGATACTTTATCATAAATCTGCGTAAGTCAGTTTGTGGGATCTCAGAAATATTGTGGTGGTGTTGGTGTTGGAATTGGGAGGGACTGGACATTTTAAATTAAGAAATGGAGGAAAAGAAAGGGGATAGTTACTATAAAGTATCAGTTAAAGGTGAGTCAGAGGACATGAATAGCACTAATATTCTGAATAGGGGAAATTTAATATGCATAATTATTAAGTAGGTAAAGAGGTAAAGAAAACTTGAAAGTATTTTAATAGAGGTAGCAACTGCAGACTGTAACTGTGGGGTAAGTCAACCAGGAAGGAATTTAAAAATTTAGAGAGATATCACCATAAGGCTGAAATTACCAGCTTTGAATGGAGGGCATGGCTGCTCCAACAACATCCTCTCTGCCCCTGGGGTGAAGAAGAATGCTGGGGCTTCCTCACAGAACCCCAAAACCAGCTTGGAGGTGGTAAATGTTTCAGAGAATGCTGTGGGGAGTGATATATCCCCACATTATTTGTCTCCTCACTGACACCTCTAAACACAAAACAAAAAAGGAGAAAAAGTCAGTTGCTTCTTCCTTTTTCAGAGTTTCAGGCTCCTTAGTGTTCTCTATTGGCCAGAGGGCAAAGGAGAACCCCAGTTTGTAGACTCCTGGCTTGTTGAAGTAGAGAAGGTGGGCTTGAAGCTTCGAGGCAGTGGTTAGTAACTGCCACACACCCATTTGCCCAGAGACAGATACCTGAGGGAAAAAGGCATATTTAACCTGAGTTAATTCCAGATTCTACAGTTTTATAGGACGGCCTTCCATTCATTATCTGAACCCATGTTGTACAAGTCCTGTTCATTCCCTATGTACTTCAGAACATTCCACTGTAGAGTTTATTATTTTCCTCGTTACCAAGAATTTCTTATATTGAAATGTTTTGTTCTTCTATACAGATCACCTCAGGCCATATAAAATTTCTGCAGCTTTCTCTGGGCCATTTCTCTTCTAAAATGGGGACATGTACTTCCCAAAGCAGTTTACTCAACACTTATATTTAACAGACTTAACTGAAGACTTGAGTCTTTTAATGGTGCCAAAAAATAAGTGGGCAGTCAACTGAGAAATAAGACAAAGGTTTCTCAGATGGAGCAAAAATATAGGTTGAAGTGGAGGATATGTTGATTGAATGACAGAGTTAAGGAGAATTTCCCACCTACTCACAGATAAAGATATATCAGTCCCAGTCTTCAAAATAGGAGCCTGACCAAGTCAGACTTTTGTCAAGAGGGAGCAATTCCAGTGGAGGAGAAGGAGTGTCAGTGTTAAGTTTTCTGATTTATTGTTTACAAACTTAACCAATTTCAGAGAAGTCAGTCTATGTATGTGTCTGTGAGCACAGACAGCAAAGAGCCAGAAATGTCATACCACTTGATTTCCCACACCACAGACAAAATGGCAGAGCTAAGGAGAAAGCATTCTCACCTATGACATATAGGTGAAGACAAGTACTAACTTATAACTTAATATGAGGTAGGACTGCAACCAATCCATTAACTACTGCCTTCAAAGTGTTGTCCATTGGTCATTTCTGTTCAGCCTGTTCTGCTGCCATGTGGCATCGAATGGATGTAACTGTTTTACATGCACTCTGCCCCCTGGCCCCACCATGTCACATGGCCTCCAAGTGAGGTTGGCAGACAAAGGAAACAAACAAACCAGTCGAGACAATACTATTTTTCCCATCAAATGTTATTCTTGGGCAAAAAAAAAAAAAATGTTTCTCAGTTCTGAAAGTGAAACCAGGAGCATATTCTTGTTTTATGACTGAGTCTTTCAGAGAGAACTAGTAGAGTATAAAATACAATTTTATCCCTCCTTCCCTTTCCACAGTTTCTCATGTGTGCTGGTAGTCCAAGTGCCTAACACAGTGCTTGGGGCATATTAGGTACTTAGGAAAGTGCTGAATGAGTGAATGCACTGAACGCTAAT
Organism: Tonatia bakeri; assembly: GCA_004024845.1. Taxonomy (NCBI): domain Eukaryota; kingdom Metazoa; phylum Chordata; class Mammalia; order Chiroptera; family Phyllostomidae; genus Tonatia; species Tonatia bakeri. Next base: position 239,397 of record PVIA01001631.1, read on the forward strand.
TTAAAACCAGGTTGTTTCTTTCAACATCACCAGAATTGTAAGGACATTTTCTCTCTTCAGTACTTATCATCTGCATCAGCTCTCACTGTCCTCAGATATTCAGAACTTGATTTTTCCATTCTCAGTAAGCAACTCTGTTTTGGAGATATTTTTATTTCCTCCATTCATTTCCCTGTTGTTCCAAATTTAATTATTTGGTATCCTAACCAATAGAATTTTGGTAAATGCATGAATCTTATCTGATGTACTCACTTCTGTTGTTATATTAATGGCTAGAAATGGTTAAAATATGTTCTTTCTACTTCTGTTTAAATGTTATAGCACTCTGAAATTTTACTGGAAATTAAGCCCTTTAACTCAAAGACCTAACTCTATCATGCTGGAATTTTAGTCCCTGTGATAGTCTTGCAGGTCAGATTTCTGATGAGGGGGTAATTTTCAGGTATCTTCTGAAATCAGATCTCCTAACTTCCTATAGTATCAGTCCTGCCAAAACCACCTCAAAACAAATAAATTGCTTTGGATCCTAAGGATACTCCATTATAACTGATGGCTCACTGAGAGAGGACAGTTTCTCTATTTATGTCTACTAACTCACTTCACCACTTCCATCTACACATGAAAGTCCTCACATTTATCATGGAGTACCACTGACGAGCAAAAGATCAGTAGTAATGGTTACTGGAAAAGCTAGTCCAAAGCAATCATCCAGAGAGATCTGCTCTTTACATTCTTTTTTGCTTTACATTTTCTAATCCAAAAAAAAAAAAAAAATCAAACTAAGGTGAGGAAAGAGTCTTGGTTTCATGCAGAATTCAGTTTTGTGCACTGAAAGAAGTAATTGGTCCAGAACTCTAGAGACCTGAAGCAGTTGCTATCCTGCTGGTCAGATTTCCTTCCTTCTTAGTACATTTTTTTTTTTTTTTGTGGCCCCAGTTTCCCTGTTTTAATCCAGATTTAAACCGCCAGGTCCTTGAAGAACTTTTTGAAGAATTGACTGTATTCCTTCTGTTTTAGTTGTCTACAGACTTTTCCATTGAGAATGGCCTGACCCAATCCTATCACTGTACATGAAGAAACTGAAAAAGTTAAGCAGCTTCCTATTTACAGAAGTTGTTAAGACCAAAGCCTGGTCTTGACTGAGACAGACCAGAGTCAGGACTTTGTGTGTCTCTTAGTTCATTTATTATTCATTTACATCATGCATTTTCTCATTAAAACCCAGAGTGTCTCTCTTAATATCTGAGAATACAGAAATGGCTGAGGTGCTTTCAGAAGGCTTTAGATGCAGGGGTATCCAACCTTTTGACATCTCTGGGCCACACTGGAAGAAGAATAGTTGTCTTGGGCCACACATTAAATATATTTTGACATATAATCACTCAGAAAAATCTTACAATGTGTTTGAAGTAAATTTACGATTTTGTGTTGGATCACATTCACAGCCGTCCTGGGCTGCATGCGGCCCATGGACTGCAAGCTGGACACCCCTGCTAGAGCTTACTTCCCTGCAAAGGGAAAAATAAAGCTAATTCTCATCTTTTGCTAATTGGTTTTGTGGTCATAGACACTGAAAACCTAAATTCATAGTGAACACCATACCATACAACATGGCATATTATACATTTATCTGGAAAATAAAATAAAATTTTTTACAAAGCTCAGAATTGTATTTGCTAGTTGCGGTTTGAAAGTGATGCTAAAATTGGAGAACATGTAACACAATTTTAAACAAATATTAAACAGGAACCTACAAAGTACCAGGCACTGTGTTAGGTACTTAGGATGTGGTGAAATTGGTATGGACATTACTCCTGCCCTCATTGTGCTTACTGTCTAGTGATGGCTATAAGTAAGTAAGTGGGCAGGTAAGGTGTAGTGTGAAAAGGAACATCATAAGCAAAGTACAAAGCATGTCAGTACTTACTTACCCAGGGCATCTCATCCAAACATGGGGAGTTTGAGAAGTTTTGCCAGTGGGGGTGATATTTAAGCTGAGAAGTCAAGGATTAAGAGAAGTTAACAGTGCAAATAAGAATTGGATAGGGATGGACAAATGTTGCACAGAGAGGAAGCAGCAGGAGGAACATTTCTAAATTAGAAGAGGGATTAATTACTCAGGAACCAAGAGAAGTTTAGAATTGCTAAACTATGCCTCCTATAGTTTTTCTGTGGTTATTTCAATGGCAAGCATTCAACATTATTTTTTCTCAGGGCACACATTATTTAGCAAAAGGGTACTTTTTGTTTAGGCCTAGAAATTTAGGGGAAAAAATTCAGTTCCATTTTATTTTCTAAATAAGGGGCAGAATACTCTCTCCAAACATATTGATTATTTACTATTTCACCTGACATGTATGATTGATATGTGTGTGTGGGAGTATTGCACTTAGGGGCTGTTACCATGCTTTTATGTAACTTGAAGCCTGTAAATCATAGAAAATGGATGCTTTCTATTGCCAGCACCGTGACTGGTATCACTTGCAACTTAGAGTGTAGTCATTGTGTTCAAAAGCCTTGTGTGACTTGTCATATACAATTGTTAACATGTTTACAATTCCTGACTCTCCTCAACTTTATTTTATATGTTTTATACCTTTCTTGTTTATGTAAAGCACCTTGATATTCTACTTTAATGCATGGAAGTTTCTGAAAATTCTGCCACACTGGACAATTATACTTGACAATGGAAAGGAAAAAAAGACACGTAGGAAATGAATGTAAATAACTCATGCCTATTCAAAGCAAACTGGTGATGAAAAATTGTCCTGTTTACATTTCTCTGCACTGTAACATCTTACTCCCTCCCAGAAGAGCTCATAGTTATATATTAGGGCATTCAATATTAAAGTGATTATGAAGATTCCTAATTAACAAATATGTTCTAATAATAGATAATAATTATTAGCAATTATAATAACCATCATTATTAATAATATTAATAGCTAAATTATATCATGTTGCTATCTATCAAATGCTAAGTGTTTTATGTTTGTTATTTCATTTAATCTGCATCACATTCTTATGGAGCAGGCATTATCTTTTTCCATCTTATTGTTAAAGAAATTGAGGCATGGAGAGATTATATACTTTTCCCCAAACCACAGAACTAGACTGACTTCAGAGTTCACTTGTGTACCAGATACTCTATCACTGAAAATAGGGGCACTTTAAAAGTTTGCAAAAAGAATAAACTAGCAACATGCCCAGAAACCAGTAAAGTATGGCATTAATCTAAAGGATAAGTTTCTTTGGCATAATGGTCTATCTTCTTACAGGTATTTTCAGAATATTTATTAGGTTAAAATTAACTTGCAGTTCTTGTGATTGCTAATAAACTGCCCTGTTTACCTTTAAGCTGAACTTTACAAATGGTATTGTACCTTTATAACCTTGACATTTATTAAGGTTTGAAAAGTGCAATTCACTCCTTGAGAAGAGAGTAAATGTACTCCTAGTTAAGAGTGCTTTGAAAAAAAAATCACTACTATATGTGTGAATTGTTTGAGTGGTTCTTTATAGTATACCAAGCACTTTTGCCTTATTTATTTATTTTTACAACTCCTCAAGAGAGATAAGGTAACTATTACTGCTTCCATTGTGCTGATAAAGAGAATTCTTCTCACTGAGTGAAGGATGAACCAGAACTAGAACATGAAACTATGATCTTCCCTATGTGCTGCTTCTCTACATAGAGTTCAGAAGAAAAATATAGGAAATTTCACAGGAAATAATATGTAAGGAGCTAAAGTCAGATCCCCATAAATTAAGCTGGAATGTGACACTGCCTCTTGACTGCTTAACATTACCTAATATGACCAGGTTGCTAACCTCAATGGAGACAAGGAATTCCTGATTATCACAGCTTACAAATATGGCACATGGTTTCTTTTCTGGCCCCTACTTTTGTGTCAGTGAAAGGTGAGGCTCCATGGACTTCAATTCTCCCCTGTACCCTACACTGATGCCACCATAAAGAGAGGGCAGTTATTTGCAGAGGATGGCCTTATAAACAAACACTCAGAAAACTTGGCAAGATTCATTTTTTTTTAATTGAGGAAACCGATTAACTCTATGACAAAGATTTTTAAAAAGTTTACTTAGTAAATAAAGCCAAAGTACTTTTTATTTTTTAGAACCCATTGTAATTGGTAGAAAACTCTATTGCCAACGTACTCAAATGCTTGCTAAAATTTGTACTTAAAGAATCTGTTCTGTGTTTTTCAAAATCTGGCTCTTGGTCAAAATTTTCCATATTGAGTTATAGAAACAAGAATGAGACAAGTGGCAAAATAATTAAGTTGAAAGGGAAATGTAGATTTTGGTAAGTAATGGGAAGAACTGGAAGCAAAGACATGTTGAAGGAGGTGTTGGTAATAGCACCAAGGAACCAGTAGTGTTAGCCTAAAGCAAATATCTGAAGTGGACAGTGTGCAAAGAGATATGAGGGCAAGTAAGATCAAATAAAAAAGGCAAAATCAATCTACATTAGCCAATCAGATTCTAACTTAATATATTTTTTATTAAAATACTGTTAACAATACTTTTACAATGGACACATGTTATGGGGACTTCGTGATCTTCAAGTGTTGTAATAGAAAATAATTTCCTTCAATTTTAGAAATACTTTTCATGGGCAACTAGTTATAGTTAGAATCCTAGGGAGCAAAATTACCCATTGTGTTTTCTGAAACATCTAGCTTGATACAGACCAGGAAGGCACCACAACCCTAACAGCTTAAAGAAAGGAAAATGCCAAAGGGGCTGATGGCATGATTTAAGGCTCCTTTAGAAAGAGAAATTGAGGTCCACTCAGGGCAAAGACGTCATGACTCTGGTGAGGAGGTCCAGTATCTCTGCTTCAGAGATGTGGCCCTTAATCAAATCTGTTATATCTGGGTTTAGCTCAACTCTAGTTTATATTGTTACACTTAGCAATATCTATCATGTGTCTGCCACAGACCAGCTCTGTGACCTTGGTCTAATGCTTAACCTCACTGGGTCTTTTTCTATAGCACAATCAATACACTTCCTGTTCTTTTCCAGTTTTCACAGAGATGCCTGTGAACAAATAATATAGTAAATGTGAAGTTGTTTTTAGTTTCTCAGAGGAAAAGACAATAGTGTGCTGGAAATTATTGCTCTTATTAAAGTTAATGATTATTATTACCAGTACATTGGGATATACAGCATGCCAGTCAAGATTTGAGTAACTCTTAGTTAAAAATCAACAAAGAATTCAGGTTAAATATTATGAGGGTTCTATTGGATTAGATACAAGATTCAGGAATAATACTTTTTTCCCCTAGGAAGAGCATTGAATCATAGATTCATTTAAGACTCACAAAAACATTTTCTTAGATTTTTTGAAATTGGAATTGGAAGATGCTCAGGTACCAGATAAAATCTGTTTATTGGATAAGATTTACTCCATTCATTGATGGTTGATTAGCTTCAGTTTTTTATTTTTCTCCCTCCACACACACTTTCTCTTCCTAGCCTCATACAACTATAAAATAATTATAAAAGCAATTCATTGAACACTTGTAACTCAGCAACATACAAATATGTAGTGTTAATTTTTTCCCAATATCTTAACATTATTTTCTGTTCTATACCTACTGATATGGCTGGATGGTGGAGAAGCTTGATCTTTACAAAAGTATCTTGATTAATTCAGAAATTTTTTTCAGGTTATATTCTCATTTATTATGGTCAATGCCTACTTTAAGTGGAAGGCTAGTAGTAGCCTGCATTCTCTTTCCCTTGTGCTTGCTGAAGCCTGGGGTATAGGTAAGACTGACTGCTCATGTGAGAGACTGTATGCCCTTTGTGAGGAATTGAGGTAAGTCTGTGGCTAGCCATTGCCTCTTTTTTAAAAAAAAATTATTTTAATATTGTTCAAGTATAGCTTTCTCCCTTTTACTACCATTCCAGCCCTCCTACCCAGCCCTCCCCACTTTGCTCCTATTACCACCGTCCCCCTAGTTTTTGTCCATGTGTCCTTTAAATTTGTTCCTGTAATCCATTCCCATTTTCCTCTGAAATTCCCTCTTCTCTCCCCTCTGGTCACTTTCAGCCTGTCCTCTATTGCAGTGTCTTTGACTATATTTTGCTTGTTTCTTTGTTTTGTTGTTTAGGTTCCTGTTAAAGGTGAGATCATATGGTATTTGTCCTTCATTGCCTGGCTTATTTCACTTAGCATAATGCTTTCCAGTTCCATCCATGCTGTTGCAAAGGGTAGGAGCTCCTTCTTTCTTTCTGCTGCATAGAATTCCATTGTGTAAATGTACCATAGTTTTTTGACCCATTCATTTCCTGATGGGCACCTAGGTTGCTTCCAGCACTTAGCTATTGTAAATTGTGCTGCTATGAACATTTGGGTGCAAAGATTCTTTTGTATTGGTGTTTTAGGATTCTTAGGATATAATCCTAGCAGTGGAATTGCTGGGTCAAAAGACAGATCCATTTTTAGTTTTCTGAGGAAGATCCATACTGTTTTCCATAGTGGTTGTACCAGTCTGCATTCCCACCAACAGTGCACTAGGTTCCCTTTTCTCCACAACCTCTCCAACACTTGTTGTTTGGGCCATTGCCTCTTCTTCATCTAACACTGGTTACCTAGTAAGATTTTGTGCAGCTTGTCTCTAAATGCTGGTTACCGGGTATGGACTTGAGGTGGGCTTTGGTGCCTCGAGGGCATTCTCTTTGCAGCATCTTAACTTCAGATATCTGATGAGGTCAGTTCCACCTTTTTTCCTCTAAACTTCTAATGGATGGTCTCTGTGTGGGTTCCTGTGGTGACCACCTACCTTTGCTTGAGATTAGGTCTGCAGCCTGCTCTAGACCCTTACAAGATCTCAGAGCCCCTGCCATGGAGCCTCAGCTTAGGGAGAAATTGAAGAGAGCAATCTTTGCCCTATTCCTAATTGTTTGAAATATCTGGTGCTCAGCACCCAGCCAGCTGTGTAATGAACTGTCTGTGGAGATATCTACCTACTCCCTCAAAGGAAAGAAAGGAAAAGAGGAAGTGTGAGTGCTCTACAAATTCTATCAATAAAAATCTCCTTATTTTTTTTTCCTACATGGATGCACCTTCTCTCTTCTAACTAGACTTTTCGTTTTTTCCTTCTTTTTTTTTTGTGGAAAAATTGTGGTTTCATTGGAAACTCCTAATGCTAGGTAATCAGCATAGAGACTCCTCTACTTAATATCCCTGCATGATTCCTGAGTGGATCCGAATATTTTATAAATGTTTATTTAAATTTATTTTTTTATTTTTAATTAAAAATTGTTGGAGAAGTCCAGCAAACAAAGAAATAAAGAAGTCACATTCATCTAGATGGGTAGGAAGGGTAGAGATGCAGAGATGTGGAAAGGGTGGTCCCATACCCATATATCATAAATAAAAATGGAGAGGGATATCTTGGGAGTGAGGAATCCCAGCCCCACAACTGACCACCCAGCCTAGGGTTCCAGTGCCAGGAAGAACCCCCTGCCCCATATCTTCTGGCTTTAAAAACAAGTAGGGGGGAGGGGTGGCAGGAAAAACTGTGGGATTCTCAGACATCGCCTCTTAAAGGGCCCACAGTCTTAGGAGTAATGCAAATTCACTTCCTCTGGGTTCCAGCACTGGGGCAGCCACTGGAAGGGCACCAGTGGTATAAAGGGAGACGATGAAGTTTTTGGCATCAGGGAAAGTGCTGAGGGACAGCTTTCTCTTGGACAAAATAGAAGCCAGGTAGTGGTCATTGTCCTTTTTCTGAGCTCTCCCCCATATAGAGCCACAGAGCAGCAACACCATATCTGAGTCATAACCTGATTAACATGGGTTGCCCTGCCCTGGTGGTTACCTAAGGCTCTACCACATCCAACTTTTGGGCACACTTTTCTAAAACAGGCCCTACTACTAAGACAGGGAGTCAAAGCAGCTCCACCTAATACATAAAAACAAACATAGGGAGTCTGACAAAATGAGGAGACAAAGAAATATGACCCAAATGAAAGAACAGAACAAAACTCCAGAAAAATAACTAAACAAAATGGATATAAGCAATCTATCAGATGTAGAGTTTACAACACTGGTTATTAGTATGCTCAAGGAACTCACTGGGTGTTTCAACAACATAAAAAAGAACCAGGCAGCAATAAATATCACACTAAGTGAAATAAGGAAAAATTTACGAGGAATCAACAGTGGAATGGATGAAGCCAAGAATCAAATCAATGATTTGGAACATAAGGAAGAAAAACACAAATGTTCAATCATAACATCAAGAAGACAAATGAATCCAAAAGAATAAAGGCAGGGTAAGGAACCTCTGGGACATCTTCAAACTACCAACATTTGAATCAGAAGGGTGCCAGAAGGAGAAGAGAAAGAGCAAGAAATCGAACACTTATTTGGAAAAAAATAATGAAAGAAAAGTTCTTTAATTTGGTGGAGGAAATAGACATACAAGTCCAGAAAGCACAGAGAATCCTAAATATGTTGAATGCAATGAGGAGCACACCAAGACACACCTTAATTAAGATGTAAAAGGTCAAAGACAAAGTGAGGATCTTAAATGGAGCAAGAAAAAAGCAGTTAGTTACCTACAGGGGAGTTCCCATTAAAGCTGTCAGCTGATTTCTCAACAGAAACTTTGCAGACTAGAAGGGACTGGCAAGAAGTATTCAAAGTGATGAAAGTAAGGACCTACAACATAGATTAATCTATCTGGCAAAGCTATCATTTAGAATGGAAGGGCAGATAAAGTGCCCCCAGACAAGGAGTTCATCATCAGCAAGTCCTCATTATATGAAATGTTAAAGGGATTTAAGAAAAAGATCAAGACTATGAACATTAAAGTGACAACAAATTCACAACTATTAACACTGAATCTAAAAAAAAAAAAAAAGCAAACTAAGCAAACAACCAGAACAGGAACAGAATCATAGATATGGAGATCATTTGGAGGGTTATAAGCTGAGAGGAGGAAGGGTGAAAATGGAGGAAAAGGTACAGGGATTAAGAATCATAATTGGTAGTACAAAAGAGACAGGCAGGTGTTAAGAACAGCATAGGAAGTAGAGAAGCCAAAGAACATATGTGTCTGACCCATGGACATGAACTATGTGGTGGGAATTGCCAGAGGGAATTAATTTAATGAAGTGATACCCTTCTTTAGCCATCTGCCTGAGCAATATTTGCTCAGTTCAGAAGTTAAATCACATGAAGCTTTTTCTACAATCCCTTCTCCTTTTCCTAACTGACCAATCCTTCCTCTAACTTTACCTTAGTATTCTTTTTTTTATTATTTTACTTTATCACCCTCCCTCCCTTTCTTTCTTCTTTTCTTCCTGTTTTGGAAGCTCATTCCTAACACACAGACACATCCTCAAGGGCAGATACCACGTCTTATTTACACTGCTCTCTTCAAAACCAAGCCCAATGCCTGGAACAGAGTAGATAACCAATGGATATATATTTGAAGAAAATTATGAATACTGTAAATTCTGGTATGGTTAATTTCCTTCAAATTTCACTTTTACTTAAGTCAAATTTTCAAGACAGATTTTGCCATGTGATTTGTGCAATTCTTCATTAAGCTCTCATGATTAATTTGGCTTCTTCTGAAACCCCTGCTTTGTTTTGAACTTCATCTTTTCTTCATTCTCTCCCAGCTCCCACACCCTTCACGTAAACCCACAAATAACCCTTGTGCCTTATACAACAAAGTGGTCCAGGATTCATGACTATTGTTTTACTGTTAGAAATCCCCTCTGAAAAACCTTGATATTAGTATCAGCACATTTTAAACCTTCTTGTATTTTCACTTTTTCTGGCTCCATTCGATTGTGGCTACTTTCAATACATTAAGATATGGAGAAGGTTTTTGATTGCTTAGTGACACATGGTTTCTGTTGGTTTTGTTCAACATGTTAATGTACTTTGGGGGAAGATAGAAGTTTAGATTGGACTTAGGCATGCCTTTAACTTTATGTACTTTGAGCGTACCTCCCAAAGTTCTGAGGTACAGTCATTATCCTCGTCTATAGTGTAAAACTCTATTTGTGTTAACTGTCTCAGAATTCTCAATTTCATGCTGCGAAATATGGGGGTTCTATTTTGTTACACTCCCTTTCTAGAACCTACTCTTTATTTTCAAAGAGAACAGGATTATAGTGGAAGAAAAGAATGAGGATAATAATGGCTCCATTTTTACAAGCACCCTGTCAGGCTTTTTGTGATGTAACCTCTGTCAGTTTCAGTAAAGGCAGGTGAGAAAGACCCAGGGGCTCCAGCCACACAAGGCTGCCCTACATGTCCCTACTGTTCTGTCTAACCCTAACTCTCCTCTAGTCTTTTCAAAAGGCAAAAAGAAAAGGACATAAATAGTTCCTGTCTGTTATACTGTAGACCAGATAGAATATATCAAAGAGGAAATTATACGTCGGGGATTTGGAAAACATTCATTATAAGTAGTCATGGAACAAACTGACATGGACTGGTGCAATGTGCTGGCCTTACAAGTAGATTTAAATATACAGGACAAAAGCAAGGACGAGCTATATTGTGACCTTGACTTCCAGTCAGTTTCTTTAAATCATTTTTTTTTAACTTTCCACTACATTTTGGTATTAAAAATACTGAAATCCTTTCTAAAAAGAAACCAGTAAGTTAAGCATCATGTTGTATAAAAAACTACCTTCAAGGCATTTACAGTTTAATAGGGGAGGTATCAAACAAATATAGCAAATTATAATATAATGTAATATTTAATAACAATCATCTTATATTGAGTGACTTAAAACACAGGCCCCCAACCCTCTGTGTCTGTTAGGAACTGGGCTGTGAGGAAAGGCCCCCACCTGAGCCCCACTTCCTGTCTCTGCTCATCCCGTCCAAACAGTCCACAGCAGGAGGTGAGCTGCAGTGTCAAGTAAGTGAAGCTCACCAGAGCTCAGCCTCCTGCCTCCACTCCTGTCCATGAAAAATCCAGTCCCTGGTACCAAAAAGGTTGGGGACAACTGACTTGAGGTATTCCAATTTTTGTACCAATAGGTCCTCATTTAATCTTTATATAACCCTATCATTGTCCACATTTTACAAAGAAAGAAACTGAGGCACAGAGAGGTTAGGTAACTTTTTCATTCACAGTGGGTGAATGATGGAATAGAATTTAAGCTCAGTTTGACTGCAGAGCATGTGTACTAGATGATCCTACTGTTTTAGGCAGTACTAAGAGATGACATAGGCAGTGCATGTTAAATGCATGTGTATTTCAGAGTGAGCAAAACAGTGGCTTGGGCTAAATCTATCCCTTTGATATTTGGGTCACACTCTGTTTTGCTTATATGTTGTTTAGAAAACTTCCTGTGTATTTTTAAAAATTTTAAATGCATTACTAGTACTTAAAAACTGAGGTATTTTATTGGGTTGCCCACAGAGTTTTTTTTCTTCTTTTACATAAGATGGCTGTAGTAGCACTTAGTTGTCTTTAACGTCATTTCAAACAGTTTTATTAGATTATGACAGGGTGGTCAGTGTGTGTTGGAAAAAAATCAAAATTTGTAAATTTTTGTGTAGTCATTTTAATATTGAAGATGGAAGAAAATATGCAACATTTTCAGCATATTACACTTTATTATTTTAAGAAAGGTAAAAATGCAACTGAAACACACAAAAAAAGGTTTGTGCAGTGTATGAGGAAGGTGCTATGACTGATTGAATGTGTCAAAAGTGGTTTGTGAAGTTTCTTGCTGGATGATGCTCCACAGTCCAGTAGACAAGATGAAGTTGACAGCAAACAAATCAAGACATTAATTGAGAACAATCAATGTTATACCATGGGGAAGATAGCTGACATGCTCAAAATATCCAAATCAATAAAGTTATTGGTGAAAATGAAAAATGTGTCTTTTATTTTATGGAAAAAACATACAGAGTTTTTGGCCAACCCAATATGTAAATATTAAGATTTTGGCCTCTCCTGATATTTCAGGAGATTTGGATATTCTCTGCCCACAGTCTAATGAGGACAGATCATCTGCAGCTGAGCAACTGCTGTTCATTTTTGAAGTGGCATCGCTCTTCAGTTTGCCACAGTCTCCACCACTCCCTTTTATTCTCACACAAATGTTGTGTGTCGGCTGCCATTTATAATTATGCTTCTATATTTTTTCTTGTGTTAGAGTTAGGAGGAAAATTATTTCTTGTACTCATGTCTATATCAAGTGTGAGCAAAATGAGGAACAAACATAGATACCAAGCAATTATACTTATTCACTTGCTTGAGTTATTCACTCTGCCAGGTTTGTGAAATTGAGGTTATAACTATGTAGGCTGTAACAGAAGGCTCACTTGCATAGGAAGTTCTCAAAACAAAAAAGAAATTTACTTGGGTCTTAGAGAGTGGATAGGATTTTTGTAGGTACAACAAAGTATGTTAAGAAAGGCTGGAAAGCTAAATGGGTAAAAATCAAACTGCAATTTGTGTACAAATAGATTCAATAACAAAACAAGCATTACTTATTTATAGACTGGAATAATTTGTGATGGTCTTGTTGGCTTCTGAGATTGAAATGAACGAAATGCATAAACAAATCTGATAATGTTTTAATGGAAGTACCAATCATGTCTTCTCTTTCTCTTTGACCTTGTCTCCAACACAGAGAGACATACATGAGCACACACACTCTCAGATATACACACATAGAGGTATGCACAAACACACATGCACAAACATACACACATATGCATGCTGTTTTTGCCTTTGAATTATTCAATGGTTTTAGGCAACAGGATGAGACATAATGTTCATACAACTGCCACAGTAAATGAATTACAAGACCGTAATTGTATCAAAAGATTCAGGTAACTGCATTAGAAATATTATTCTCCCTCAGGCAGGCACTTATATCCTCAGGGTCATAAGATCAGTAGGGACAAAGAGAAAAGCCATGGATGCCTTTCAGATAGAATTGACAAGTGACCACATCCATGTGATTGCCAGCCAGCCAAGGTCTGTCTTTCCAGATTTCCCACAAGGTCTTCAGTTGGCATCTTATCTCCAGCCTGAATGCAGCCTCCCCAACCCTTGTTCCAAATGGAAAAAAATAAATATTAAAAGAAATGGTTTGAATAGGTTATAACTTGGCATCTTTCAGAATCAGCTTGAGTGCATCTGACTGAAGCTTCTTCGTGCACAGTGAGCCTCACTGAGCATTGGTTTGCTACACTTCACTGTACTAGACATAGTTCTCAATGCAGTAGTCCATCCCAATTTATCTTATGCCAAGAAAATGAGTATTTCTTAAACTCCAGAGGCACAATTTCCTTTTTTATGTATTGTCTTGAAAGAAAATATTTCCAAACAAAAAACAAATATTTAAATCCCCCTGTCTTTCTTCCCCTTCCATATTTTTAAAAGATTAGATATTAGAGCAAAATAATTTGTGGTAACTGTGCAAATTCTTGAGATGTAGCCTGGCTAAACTACTTTTGTACAGTACATAAAGTAATTCTTAATAAACTGCTTGAAGCAAAATAGGAATTTCACAGGTGTTAAGTCTATTTTACTCTCTCTAGATATAACTGCTGATTTCAAACATGTAGATTTGGGACCATGAACAATAAAATTACTCTCCTGCAGGTGTATAATAATAAATAAACATTAAAGATTGAAAGTATATGAAAGACACATGCAAAACCAAGTGATAACCAGATTTTAGAATTGAGAAAAGTCATAGCATTTGCCTTAGTGGAAAAGTGCCTAAACATTTTGGGATTTTCTCCTATAGACACTAATTTCCATCTGTAAGAGACTTCCCTTCCTTCTCTCTCCCTCCTTTTTTTTCTTCCTTTGCCTGTCACCTTCTTTCTTTGTAAATTGAACACCTACTCTGTGCCAGTTACTGTACCAGGTGCTGAGACACAAACTCCCTATATTAGTGTGCTAGGGCTGCCATAAAAAAAAAATACCACAGATTGGGAGGTTTTAACAACAGAAATTTATTCTCTCATCATTCTGGAGGTTAGAAATCCAAGAGGGAGGAGTTGGCAGATTTAGTTTCTGCTGATGACTCTTTCCTTGGCTTGGAGATGGGCCATCTTGCTAATCTGTTCTCACGTGGTCTTTCCTCTGTGCACTTGCATCCCTGGCCTCTCTTCCTCTTTTAAGGACACAGTCACATAGAGTTAGGGGCCCAACCCTATAAACTCATTTAAAGTTAATTACATCTTAAAGCCTCTTTGTCCAAATACAGTCACTTTCTAAGGTAGTGGGGATTAGAATTTCACCGTGTGAACTTTAGAGACGACACAGTTTAGTCCATAGGACACCCTACTACAAAGTCCCTGTTTTAGAGAGGCTGATGGTGTAATAGAGGGATACGGCAAAGGGAACGGAAGTATCAATCATTTGACAAAAGATAAATCACTTCATTTCTCAATTCCTCTGTATTTTTCCGATAAATGATGGATTGAGTAAATAATGTCTAGGGTTCTGACAGTTTTGGTGGTCCAAATCGGTCTGAGAATTAGGCCTGAAACACGGGATGAAGTAAAGATGGAGAAAGGGAAGGGAGCTTGAGTGAATGGCACCTGCTCCTTCTCTGGGGGTCACTAGTGGGACTGTGATCGTTCCCCTTCAGTTTTCTAGGAATGGGTCCCTGTCTTTCATGTATCACAGGGAGTTGATGACTCTTTTTAATCAGCCACCAGTAACTTTACAATCTGAAAGAATGAACTGAAATTTAACAAACTTTGAAATTTAACAACAACTCTCTTCTTAGAGTAAGACAGATAATTTGTTGCCTGGTTATAGGGACTGAGTCTCTGAAAAAATTGCAAGAACATATACCACTAATCAATAAAGCAAATTTTGCCTACCGTTATATCCAGTGAATGCAAAGGAAACCCTTAGTGTTGCATATTCAGTGACAAACATATAAGGCTTGTTGCTATAACTTGTGATTCTTCTTTCTGAAAATGAGTCTCCCTTTTTCCTTTTACCTTTTATCCAGTGTGAAGTAATTTAAAAATCCATTAACACATATTGCCATGTTAATTGGATGATATTCTTCAAGGTCAAGAGACTATCAATAGATATCGAATAGTGACTATAAATAAACTCATCACAGTAATTAGATTTGTCAATTAAAATTGGGAATGGCTGACTCTTTATGACTGGATTAAAGTGGATCACATTGGGAAAATAATTTTGTTCACATAATAGATGAAGATTGGGTGATGATCTCATATGCAAGTTATACCCCATGAATGAAATAAGCTTCTGATTTTTTAAATAATAAATTCAGGAACTCCTGGAAGAGCCAATGTTGTTGAATTTTCTCTAAAAATATGAAAAAATTGAAACCTAGTGAAAATTTCAACATTATTTATACCAAGAAGATATTCTAATAACAATACTCTAATAACAATATCTAACATTTATTAAGTACTTCATCTGTTCTATGTATAGCCTGTGTACTAAAACTTTAATGTATTATCCTTTTTATTCCCTATAAAAGCCACATGAGGTATATAATTATCTTCTTTTTTTGCAGACAAACTATTTTCCAAGTTCATTCATACTTCTAATAAGTGTTAAGAGTTTGATTAAAATTTAGGTCCATCTGACTGCAAACCCAACATTCTTGTCACCTCTCCACATGTGCATGACCAGATAAATCTTTTAATTAATTTCACTTTGTTCATTATTGTCTCCAAGTGAGAAAGTGTTTGGTGGGAAAAAAATGTACCCCTTGTTGTTTTTAGTTTTAGTAAACTTGGAAAGGTTACCCTGAAAACAAGATTGCATAATTTATTGCATAGCTTTCCATAATTTTTCATTTTTAATCTGGAAATTGTACAGTGTATAGAAGTTTGTGGTCATTATTTGCATTTGACTTTCGTGGTGACGTAGAGCTATACACTTTCATTGGTCTGGGAATGTCAAGGGTTCAGTGCATGGGACAGAGGTGTGACTGTCAATTCTTGATGCTGCGAGTCTGATACAGTCACTCAGCAAAAATATTAAGTGCCAATTATGTTCTACAACCTAGCCTCAGTCTGGAAATATAGCAGTGAAATCAGAAGACAAAACTTGATGAAATCAAAGAGCTTACATTCTAAGTGGAAGAAAGGCAGAACTAGCATGTGGTCTCAGATATGTCTGACCCCAAAGTACACACTTTATTAGTAAACTGTTCTGCCTTTTCATGTCTGCTGAGTCACACCTTTAGAAAAAACAGAAACAAAAGTGAACACATTTGGTGTTTTGTATATTTATGTGTGTGTGTGTGTATGTGAAAGTTTTGGGGTGTGTAGAATGTGTGGGTAACAGTTGAGGAATCACCTATGTCCATCATAGTCTATCAAAGTGTCACAGTAACTGCGGACATCTGATAGCATGATACAGCAAGGGGTGCTTCCTACTTTCTTGTTGTTGTGGGACTTGAATGAAGCTTTGCTCACAAGAGGTCACTCATGTTGGGTTACATGCCAGTAAAAGGATGAAGCTTTACTTTCATATTTGCTTTACTACTACCTAAGGACACAGATCGCGTATTCCCCAGCCCTGTCCTGGCCTCACGAACACTATCTTTGAGGTTAGAACCAGAAAGATTCCAGAAGCAACGAATAAGGCTAGGTCTACAATGTTTGCTGATACACTTCATAGTCTCAGGGATATTCTAGAATTTAGAATAAAATTATATTTAATAGATATCAGAAGATTAAGTTAATGTTTTAAGATGAGTTGCAAGTGTAATTGAATTAAATGCCATATTTTAAGAGTTTTAAGTAGTTCTCACTGATAGGAAGGAATGGTATTTAGAAAACTCTGCCCCTTGTGTTAGTAGACACGTGACTTGTCCTTAATCCAGCAATGACAACATCCATATTGTTTTATGCTGAGCTTAGCAGGACGGTTGTGTGATACCTTGGCCCATACTTTTTGTTTATACAACATATCTTTCTCTTTTTGCTGCTCTCCTTCACTCTTTATTTAAATATTCGTACCAGTGTATGTATTCTGTTATAAACAGCAGTTTAAACCTATGAAATCTTATGGGTTTTTTGAAGCAAGAAATTCAGGGGTGAGATGCCCAGAGATGGTACAGCACCTGAAGCACGTCCCCAGGAACTTGGTTACTTTCCATCTTCCCACTTTTCAGCGTGTAGGCCTTTGTCCTTATGCTTACTGAGTCAGGGTCTGAAGATGGCAGCTGAACCTACAGGGAGAAAGTATGTTTTCCTCACCTGAAGAAGCCAGTGAGTAAAAGAACCAGTAAGCTAGTTCCTCGCAGGCTTTGCATTCATATTAAAATTCTTTAGGAACTTCTGCCTACTTCTCATGGCCTGAACTGACATGGCCACATCCAGCTCCAAATCAAGCTGGAAAATGGGACATTTTTGCTTTCCAGCTGCAATAGTAAGGGGGGCAAAGACAGAGAGTTTTGTGGAGGGGACATAATCCACAGAAGACTGTAGTACCTTCTCATCCCATTTTTTCTTAAATTTCTGTTAACTATTTATCATTATAAAAGTATTAGATGGAGTAGGAGAGAATGGTGCAGGGAAATGGAGACAACTGTACTTCAATAACAATAAAAATTATCATGAAAAAATAATATTTGTTAACTATTAAAAAATAAAAGTATTAGAGACTTGTTAAAGAATATTTGGAAAAGAGCAAAGAATAAAAAAATTGTGCATCATTTTAACATCCTAAGTAGCCACTATAAATATTTTAGCTTGCATCTTCAGAAAACAAAGGTTGGGCACTTAGTGTGTTCATCAGTGTTGGGGTGTTGCTGCTCAGTTATTCTAGCTGGAGAGAGGTAGGTGATACACCCACACACATGCACAGAGTACATCTATATTTATTTCATCAGGTATCTGTATATTACAAAATCAGTGCATCCACACTGATATATTTAATTCCAGTCCCACATCACAGGAATTGTTTTAGTTTTCTATATTCATTAACTTTTTCTCCATTGTGAGAAACGTGGCTCCCTTTAGCCTAGGTATAATTACTTATTTGATCAATTTTTCTGTAACCAAAGTCCCATCTTATCACTTTCCCCTCCCACCCCTCTCAATGTCTTTTTAACTCTGCTCAGGCTTCATCCTCAAGTGAACATTATCTCCCCTTCTCACTTGAGTTCGGACAGCTTTGCTGGGCTGCCTTTTTGCACCTACTCCCTCCCTGCTTCTGAGAGGAAGCCCTGCTCACCCACAAATGCTCCAGCTTCTTACTGGCCCAGCAGACCACTGCACCCCTATGCTGGCACCTACCTTGCTTGGCAGCTGTTAAATTTCAGACTGAATTTTGCAAAAAAAAAAAAAAAAAAGGTGGAGGGGAAGAAGGACACAAAAAAGAAATTATTTGCTTTTTAAATTTTCTGATGTTTTCTGATGTTAGATATCTTACACTTTCTTTAAGTAAATAGTTCAATCCTTTTTGATTATTTATTATATTACTTTATATTTAAAATGTGATGCCCTATAAAGGTATTGAAAATATATTTTAAGTTTCTTTTACATTTAGTTAACCAATTAGACATGTATTTTGTCATCTAATGTGAGGGGAGGATCTAAGCTAACTTTTTTCCTATTTACATAATACCACCTTCCTTTTTCATTTTTCTAATTTTCACTTTCTGTGGCTTCTCTTATCTCTTTTCTTATCATTTCCTTCTACTTGTATTCACTTCCCTCTTTGCACCTCTCTGTTTCTACACTCCCTCAAATCCTGCCACCAAAGATCAAACATGCCAACTCTGCTCTATAATGAATGCCTTTTGCTTTCCCTCCCACCAGGCTCTGAATGCTCTCTCCTACCACCTGAGTGATTTGTCAGCTATGCCATCAGGCTGCGTCATTCACACTAGTGAATGCCAAATAAACAGCAGATTTGTAAGGCTCCTCCTAACAAAGTTTAAGGAATAGGGAGCCCTCTAATTCTCCAAGATCATTCTGCTCTAGCTTTCAATCAGCGTCTAAAGTCAGCAGTACTGTTTTTTGTTTTCCTATGCATTGACTATCTTACCTTAGGCAAAGTGTGACTTGCTACTCTGATAGATCTACTCTTGGGCACACTGTTCAGAAAAGATTTTTCATATTATCTAGGTCAAATATTTTACCTGTTGCAGAAGGTTCAGTTAGAGGTTCCAGAAACATCCCAGGATAGCTCTTTCAATCTTCCTTGTTCTTTCACTCCTCTTTCCCAGATAAATGAAACATGCTTAATTTGAGTGTTTGACAGATGTGAACTGCTGTACATTTATATCTCAATATGATACCATGAAAAGAACAATTGCTCAATAAACAAGGGCTGGTGAGGCTGTGGAGAAAAGGGGGCCCTTTTACACTGTTGGTGAGAATGCAGACTGGTGCAGCCACTGTGAAAAACAGTATGGAATTTCCTCAGAAAAGTTAAAATGGAACTGCCTTTTGAGCCTGTGATCCCACTACTGGGACTATACCCTAAGGATCCTGAATCACCAGTTCACAATAACCTATGTACCCCAATGTTCATAGAAGCATTATTTACAATAGCCAAGTTCTGGAAACAGTTTAATAGCCCATCAGTAAATGAGTGGATAAAAAAAATTGTGGTGCATTTACACAATGGAATACTACACAGCAGAAAGAAAGAAGGAATTCCTACCCTTTGCAACAGCATAGGTGGAACTGGAGAGCATTATGCTAAGTGAAATAAGTCAGGCAGTGAAAGACACATACCATGTGGTCTCACCTATAAGTGGAACCTAATCAGCAAAACAAACAAATGAGCAAAATAGAACCAGAGACTTGGAAACAAAGAACAAACTGAGTGACCAGTGGTGGGGAGCGGGGAGGGGAGAGGAGAGAGGGATAATGGGAAAAGAACGGGAAGGGGCAAGCAAAGGAACATGAATAGAGGACTCATAGGCATGGACAATGTGGGGGGATTGACTCTGGGAGTGGGGGGATGGGATGGGGAGAACAACGGGAAAACTAACTGAACAACAATAAGTAAAAAGAAAAGTTCTTAATGATATTGAAGAAGTGTTTGTATTAAATAAAAAAGCATGATACAAAATTTAAAAAAAGAACAGTTACTCATTTCACTACTGCAGATTTTGTGTTTTTCTAGCATTTACACTTTCTAATGTGTTTCCAGGCTTTAAAATTCTATGGCATAATTATCAGACCACAATTTACAACAAAAGAGGATTAAGGGACTAAAGAGATAATGAAGATTTTAAAGAAAGTGAGTGGGAAGGACTAAAGGACAGTGAGCAATTTTCCTCTTCTCTTGATTTCAAAGTGAATGTACTTGTGAGGAACTTTTCATTTGTTTTAGAAAGATGCATATGTCCTGAGGGAAGTCAGAGAAAGCCTTAAAATGATGTAGTAACAATTAGGACCTGGTTGGAGATGGAGGGCGGAGAGTCTATAGCATGTTTGTGAGCTGAGTGATTTTCAAAAACTATCTTCAAGGTGAAAGTAATAAGCTCACCCTTTGCCAGTCTTTCTGGAACATACAGTCAACTTCATTATGTAAGGAAGTGGTGGCGTGGATAATTAGCAAAGAGTGGATAGTTCCCTACATTTTTCTATTAATGTGGGTAAGGGGGTGGTGGGTTCACGTTGTTTAATAGACAGAGGAGACAGTCCTTTTTCTCCTCTAACTTTCAATATTCCATCCTTCTTATTTTAAGCTGAACTTTTTCTCATTTCACAGAAGTATTATTTTACAGAAGTAACCAGAAGAGCGTTTCTCTATCTTCCTACCATCACATTATTCCAACGTTTGAATCTAAGCACATAAATTCAACCCTTTAGCCTTCACTAGGATAAAATGCATCTGTCTGGTTATGGCAACACCCTCCACCTCCCTCCTACCCCTAGCATTTGCTTTTAAGACTCGCTCCCTTCTGGTTAATCAAAGGCATTTCTCTAGCAGTTCTTTTCTGTCTTGCTTTACCATTTCTTGCTTTTTACCAGATCATTTTAAAGAATAAACATATAAGCTTCTTCCTATCTTAAAACATAATAACAAAACCCCTAAAATTTTCTTTATTCAACTTATTTGCTTTTGTTTAGAGCAAAACTCCTGGAAAGGGCTGTTCTGTAATACTGTATCCCCCAAGGCCCCCTTATCTCGGAGCCCACTTGATGACCTTGAAATGGCTCCCATAAGTTGTACCTGACTGTTATGTGGCTAAATAGAATGGCCAATTCTCAGACCTTGTCTTACTTAACCTCTCAGTGTCATTTTACACAGTTCAACACTTCCTCGTCTCCTGAAACACTTTTTTTAACTGATTTCTAGGATGTCACTTTATCTTGGTCTCCTACATCACTAAGAGATTCCTCCTTAGCCTTTCCTCACTTTCCTGATGTTTAAATTTGGAGTACAGTTCCCTGTTCTTTTCATTCTTGTGGTTGTGAATAATATCTCTATGCCAAGGCCTTCCTTACCCATATATAAATAGCTTGGTTTTCTTGTTTGTTTTACTTTCTTGAGGTTCTTGATCAAATACTGGGTTTCCAGTCAGGTCATCCAACCAGCCTATGAAAGTGTGAGCCCCCATCACTCCTCATAGCCTGGTATTCCTTTATTTGTCTCTTCAGCCCTAAACAACATCTGGCATGTGGTATATTTGCTTGCTAAAATTTAAATGACAATGTAAACTGACTGAATCTGGGTTTTTACTCTGTTGAGTCATGTCAGATATAATACCGTCTATCATATAATAGGCACTGAGTAACTATTTATTGAATGGATGGATGACTGCATGGTAAAAAGAATGAGCAGCTTCTTATTTTGCTCAAAAGTTGTAAGGGCTGGAGTTCTATCGTGCTTGGGTGGTGGGGTTGAAAGACGGAGAAGGAAATGGATATGCGAAAAGAGTGGGGCCAGAGCTCAGGTGTCAGCTGGTTGGCACCAAAGAAAGGCCTTGGAAGGGAATTTTAGTTCTGTTTGAGTGGTGATGAAGTTGATTTACATAGCATGGAGGTGGGTGATGGGTATTATTAGGCATCAGATTGACCATTTAAAGTATCTTTATGTGGCAGTGGCCTGCCCCAGAATTGTTTGGTCAGTAGAAAAGCAAACTTGAGTGTACTAGGTAGGAGACATTATTTTCAGGACTGACTGGCCCTATCGATTCTTGAAGTCAATTTGTCACAAACTGTAACTTCTTTAATACTATGTTTTTTTGTAAGGTAAAGACTAATGTTCTTTTTTTAAGAAGTATCTTTAGCTTACAAAGAGAAGCGAGAGAAAAAAATAACATTATGTATATGAAAATCAGCAGCTGCAATGTGAGGAAAATAAGGCAATGAGATTTTTAAATTAAAATATTCTAATTTCAAACCTCCTGTCTCTTTTATTAAGAAAAAAAGTTCTCTAAGGCAACAAGGAATAGCTATAAAAGCTCAAAATCTTTTTTAATCTTAGCACTACTGCAAAAGTAATGAAATAGCAAAATGGGGAATTACTTATGTTCTCATTACTTTACTTTCTTTATTTGAATATTGAGGATACTGGACTGAAGTAGAGTTAGCAAATATATTTCATCTTTTGCTCCAGCTGCGATCAGTTGGTGAGGACATCCTGAAGTGCTATGCGGATAAGCACTGGAGACCAGACACACCTGGGCTCACGCAAACCAAAAGCTGAATTGATTGGTGTTGTCTGCCTCGGATTTAGGAGAGAAGAATGGCAGCATGTGTGATTGTGTCTTCGTTACCCTGGACTATATAGACTGTAAGGTAGTTTTCAGTTCTAAAATTCTATCCTTAGGAATAGTAGGTTATGTTTAGTCTTTGCAATAAAGGCACTTATAAAATTTGATATGTAAGATATTAAAACATTAATTTAGTGTATGTTTTTGGACAATCTGAACATGTTTCATAACCATTTATTCTAAAGGTACTATGATTTACATATATTACTCATAATAGTTTTACATTGTGTGCTGAGTGCAACATGGCAGGTGTACGTAAGCAGCGTATGGAAATAGTACTGGTATTTTGCATGAAAACTCAAGTTAGCATCAACAAATATAATTCACTTAAATTAGGTTTCAGTTTAATTTATAATCATCTTGCATTTTTACCCACTGCCTCATAATAAGCTCATAGCAAATACTATTTTAACACCTAGGGAATGAAGCTTTTTAATTGCAACCTTTCCAAATTGTTACAGGAATTTCTAGAATTAAGTCATGCTGTTTCAGTTAAAAGAAATATAAGGGTGAGACATGAAGGAGAACATCTATAAATATTTAGAGTTAATTACACTTAAATATGGAAACTTAATCACAAAGAACTGTGGTCTTCTCCAATTTGTATTTCTTAGAGCAGTTTTCCCCTGGACCCACCCCCAACATGCCACATAAAAGAAATTGGAAATTTGGGGTCAAGTATATGGATCTGAT